>CM074283.1:28490359-28557859 GCA_037194245.1 Opsariichthys bidens
TATTGTTGTTGTTTTTTTTGCCGCACAAAAAGTATTCTCGTCTCTTTATAATATTAAGGTTGACCCACTGTACTCACACGAACTGATTTAAATATGTTTTAGTATCTTTCTGCACATTGAAAGTGTTCATTTTCTCCCTGGAATCACTGAACCATCAAATTTCATTAAAAACATCTTCATTTGTGTTCTGAAGATGAACGAAGGTCTTGCAATTGTAGAATGGCGCATGAACAAACCCTTTAAGATACAAAAGTATTTCTTCATCATTTAGCAGATGCTTTTATACAAAGTGACTTACAAGGGGAGCGATTAGGGGTTAGGTGTCTTGCTCAAGGGCACTTTAGTCATGGTATCGAAGGTGGAGAGAGTGTTGTTCATTCGCAATCCCCACCGGCATGGGAATCGAACCTGCAACCTTCAGGTTACAAGCCCGACTCCCTCACCACTAGGCCACGACTACCCTCGGTATTTCCCTCTCACAGAACGTCTTCGTTGTATGGAATACTACAGTAAACGTCTCCTTTTGTCTTTCACGGAAGTCATGCGGGTGAGCAAAAGATGCCTAAAGTTTCATTTCCGAGCGAATTCCTCCTTTAGCGGCAGCAAAAATGGCTCTAATGACGCTGTGTTTTTCTCCGTGAATGACAGCATGAGGGGTCACAGGGTGAATCTCGGCTCGCCTCTCACGGTGCCACTGCTGTCATCACAGCACACTGTAAACCAACACTCATATAGATCTCTCCCTCCCGCCTGCCACATCGACTCAGTTACACTTGTTCTTTGCTGACCAGCCGCACACACACACACACACACACACACACGAGTGTTTTGTATTGAGCGAAGCAGGACAGCTCGGCACAGAAGATCCCAATCATTGTTTATTTTAATTCGATTTCTTTTCAGTTCTGATGTGATTCTCGTGAATGTGTGGATGTGTTTCACAGTTGGCCTGAAGTTACTTTTTGTCTGTTTATCTGATTCAAACCGAAAGAAAGAGATAGACAGAGAGAGAAAGAGTGCAAAGAAACAAAATGTCAAGGGAGCAGCGAGGACGGCACACGGACAGTGGCGAATTGGAGGGAGAAAGGGCCGAGAGCGAGAGAGGAGGGACGGTGCCGAACAGCTTTTGTGGGCTTTGTGAGGCTCAAATTGTCTCCTTCTCTGGGAAAGTGGAAACTCAACACCCCCCACAGGAGGTCTGGTTACCTGGTGAGAGTGGAAGAAAGGAAGAAAAACACAACGACGGAGCGAGGGAGGGGCGCAAAGGTGCCGAGAGAGAAACGGGAGAATAGGGAAGAGGAAGACAGGATGAATTGTTAACATAAAGACGGGATCACCGCGGGATGAATGAGTGATTTAGAAGCCTTCTGAGAACAGGGAGGGTTTGCGTAGAAATCTTTGCCAATGAAATGCATAACCGCAATCATTTTTTGACTCCAGTTTTGACTTCATTTGGTTTTTAACCCTATAATGCCAATCATATTTGATTCGCAGATGTCAAAAGGAACGACACTTTTACACAACAATTATATCTTCTATCTAATAGACTTTTTTTTCTTGTAAAAACATGTCTTTTTACTTAAGGACAACATAATAACTTAGTAATATTTCAAGATGAACACTTACTGATGCAACTTAGGTTTACTGGATTATCCATGCATCGTTAAAATTGTTCATATCAAATATGATCATGAGGCTTTAGAGGAATTTATCTCTCAATGGCCTCCACGATAAAAGCAACTGAGCTCTGATCATAAAACTAAGCATTTAAATATCACCTTACTATATAATATCGAGAGAGATAAACTGATATTTATATGCGTTATATGTAAGTATCTGTATAAAGGTCTCGTTGATTTACATTACAAGCATCAGAATTTCATCTTACATTCTGGCCATATAAATATCAGCATCTGCAGCACATTGAATATTTTTCCTCTAAATAAATTTGAGCTGTTTTTTTCCTTGAATATGAGCTTCATATACTTACAATATCAAACATAAGCCTGATGTATCAAATATGATATTCGACCAAAACCATAAATTTTGTAGTTTCAATAAACCCCTCTATTTTTAAGACTGTTTTAGGGTTAGCTCATATTTATAAGACGTGCGTCTTGTGCAATTTGGATAAATTCACAGAGGAATCAATGGATGGAGTTGCTGATTTGAATGGAGTCTCTTCTCCTCTGGCGCCCTCTTTTGACCACAGGCAGAAGTGCTACTAGTAAGTGTGTAACAAACACAAAAAAGGTCATTGCAAGTTTTTTTCTCCCAATTCTGACCTTTTCCCTTAGAATTGTTGATATAAAGTTGCAATTGCGAGTTATAAAGTCAGAATTGTGAGATATAAACTCGCAATATTGAGAAAATTCAAAATTATGACATTTAACTCATATTAAATTCACAATTGCAAGAAAAAAAGTCAGTATTGCAAGTTCATATCTCCCAATTCTGACTTTATAACTTACAATTGTGAGTTTCAATCTCGCAATTCTGAGAAAAAGAAGTCAGAATTGGGAAATGCAAACTCACAATTGTGAGCGAAAAAACAATTTTTTGAGAAAAAGTTGCAGTGACGAGTGAATTATAAAATGACTCACAAAACATGAAAACAGTGGAAAACATGAAACTGAACTCCTCTTCTTCAGACTGTCAGAGTCAGAGAATCACCAATCGCTGTTTAAATGACATTAAAACTCAAAGTAATCACTTTGGTGATCTAAAACACTTTTCAGATGGAACTGTAATCTGATTACCACCCATTTAAAATGAAATACAGTCACTCAAATTTTCTATTTTAAATACGTGACTAAGTTACTTGTATTTCGTTACTCCCCAACCCTGAATATGTCAGGTTAACAATGGCTAAACCCAGCGAAGGGGTTGTTTTAACTCAGCGGTTGGGTTAAATGTTTGCCCAAGCTACTTGGTAGTTTTATTTAACTCAACTGTTGTTTACAAATTACTGTATTGCTTGCTTAAAATGAATCCAAAATAGGTTGGAAATGAACATTTATTAATGTTTAATAAATAACAAACAACAACTTTATTTATTAAATTGCTTATTATTATTGTTGCCTCTAGTAATCATGTGTCTGATTTTTGGGTTCATTTTAAGCCATCCAAACAGTAATTTTTAAATAATATTTGGGTTAAATAAAACTACCCAACTACAACGCTTGTTTTGTCCATATTCCCAACTTGGGTTGCTTTCAACCCAGCATTTTTTAGCGTGTATACTCTAAAGTTTACTAGAGATTGTGGAGTGTCATTATTTCTATCAGCTACAGTGTTCGAGCAGAGCACACATCAATAGGACGATGAGATCCGCACAAAAGCAACAGTAAAACAGAAAGCACATGCCCTGTCATGGATCGAAAGACTCCACCCATTTGACCTTTGTCAGGATGTCATAAAAAAAAAAAATGGATCAAGCAAATAATGGAGGCCATCAGTTGGGATGACTGGGTGTGGCGTGCAGGTAACACGAGCGCGGGGAGGAAACCGCACCTATTGCACCTAATTATGCTGCCATCCAATTGCACTGTTAAAAAATTACTGTAAATTTTACAGTATAATACTGGCAGCAGGGTTGCCAGCCAGTTACTGTAAAATTTACAGTAGTGTTACTGTAATTTAATTAAAAGAATTTCCCTGTATTCTCTGATTACAGTAAATAACTGTATTGTTTTAAATTACGAACGGTCAATTTACAGCAATATTCTGTAAATTTGAGTCAAACCAACACGTGACCCCAGAATGCATTGCAGTTTACAGCAATATGCTGTATTATTAAAAAACAGCCAGCAGCTGTAAAATAATGCTGTCATTTTTACAGCAATTCATTACAGTGTGGCAAAAGCAACCTGACATAAATCAGAGGTCACAAATTGTGTGTTTGCCGATAATTTATATTTTTTTTTGTGAATTTGAATGAAAATACATTATGGAAATTACAACTAAAGAAGAAGTTAAGAGCTAAATTTCAGATAAATGAATCATTTAGTCACCCTACATTAAATATATTCAGTAAAATAAACATACATGCACTGTTAAAAAATTACTGTAAATTTTACAGTATAATACTGGCAGCAGGGTTGCCAGCCAGTTACTGTAAAATCTACAGTAGTGTTACTGTAATTTAATTGACAGAATTTCCCTGTATTCTGATTACAGTAAATAACTGTATTTTTTAAAATTACGAACAGTCAATTTACAGCAATATTCTGTAAATTTGAGTCAAACCAACACGTGACCCCAGAATGCATTGCAGTTTACAGCAATATGCTGTATTATTAAGAAACAGCCAGCGGCTGTAAAATAATGCTGTCATTTTTACAGCAATTCATTACAGTGTGGCTCTGCACACCAATAATTATTATTTCATTGGCTTTGCAATATGCATCAACGGGTACGTGAATACAGGGCTGTGCATAAACGCACAACGAGGAAGAAGATTATATAAACAGGAAAACTTTTAATAAACCGAACAGGTAGATCCACGGGAAACAGGGGACCACAACCAGAGCATAGACGTACAATACCAGACAATGAGGAAAACACAGAACTGAACTTAAATACACAGAGAACATGGGGATGACGAGATATGTGATTGGGAACAGCTGTGGTGATGAGATCAGTGTCCATGGAAACAGATTGTGGCGGGAACTTCAAACAAAGGAACATGTGACTATGAAAATGACAACAAACTGAAAGTCCATGTGGTGATCAGGTGACACGAGGTGTGATAGTAGGTTTCTTTTCAAATGTATTTCACTTCAGATTACAAAACACGTGCTTTAAGAAGTCATTTGTAACGTCAGATTACCCAAATTTTGTAACTTAATCTAAATACTGAATACTTTGGTAAACTAATAAGTATTTAACACAAAAAAGGTGATTGCGAGTTTTTTCTGACTTTTTTCTCAGAATCATGTGATATAAAGTTGCAATTGACCATTCACCAAGCCCCGCCCCCTTTAGTTACTGTTGCTATGTCTGACAAGTCATGCGCTCTCACGCCACACATCATGTTCTCACGCAGTGAAAAATAGACCGTGGAGCAAAGAGGACACTGACAATGTATGAAACAGTTTCATATTTAATATATTGTAATTTTTTAAAGAAGTTTAAACAATAAATAGCGTCTAGTGTGTCTTTAATGTGTCGCTGTAGCTCCTCGATCATCTCTTCATACTAGTTCATTTATAGCATCAAATAAACATGAATGAACATCAGAAGGAATGTCGTTTCAAGCGCGGAAAGACGTGAGGACACACAATTTATCAAGTTCAACGTTAATCTACTAACTCCCCTGACTGTTTTGTGAATCTAGTCAGTTTGATAAATATTAGAACCTCATTCTGTACAAAACATGGGGGGGGGGGGGCCGAATCCGACGGTAAAAATACAGCTGTCGAAATCCTCCCGCATTTTTGAGAGTTGTGACTTAAAAGATATTGATTCCACCCTGTGTGTGGATGGAGTTTAACCAGCATCAGTTTAAATGTTCATATTTTGCCTTTTTGCTGTTTATTACGATATGAAATATGCTGACAGGAGCAAAATAGGAAAAAAAAACAAGATTTGAACCCAGGTTTATTGTGCACAACTGCACCAAATGTCAGTGTAGAGTCCACTAGGCTAAAATGGCGGATTCGCCGTTATGATTGGCCAGATCGCCTGTCAATCAAACTGCCGGCGAAGGGTCAATTCCGAGTTATAATGTCAGAATTGTGAGATATAAACTCACAATATTGAGAAAAGATGCCAGAATTCTGAGATGCAAACTCAATCTTGAGGAAAAAAAAAAGTCAGAATTTCAAAACAAAGTGAGAATTGTGAGATATAAACTTGCAATTTCCCCGAAAAGTCAGAATTGCAAGAAAAGAAGTCAGAATTGTGAGATATTAACTTGCAATTCTGAGAAATTGCAATTAATTGTTTTTAATCACACAATTCTGACTTTATAGCTATTTAGCTCTTATAAATATTATAATTTGCAAATATTAAATATTTTGTTATAATTATTATAATGTTGCATATTCTATGAAACTTATGAGCAGAAATGTAGCTTAGGATACTTTTTCAGACTGTCAGAGTCGGAGAATCACCAATTTATGTTTACATTAATGTTTAAATGAAATAGATGACATTAAAATTAGTAATCTAAAATCCTTTTCAGATGTAACTGTAATCTGATTACCACCCATTTAAAATGTACCTATAATGAAATACAGTTACTCAAATTTTGTATTTTAAATACGTCACTAAGTTACTTGTATTCCGTTACTCCCCAACCCTGTGCATGACTATGATTAAGGTACTATATACAAAAGATATCATACTTAAATTCAAGTCCTTTTCTTTTATATTTAATAGAATCCTGCATTTCATGCAGAGAAAAACTGCAGTAGCAAACACTTTCCACCAGATGTCAGCAAACATGCAAAAGAAATCAGAAGAAAAAAAAAAAGGCAGTGAAGTCCTAAACTCATTTAACCTCAAACATATGCTGTGTCCCAATTCAGAGACTGCATCCTTCAAAGGCTGAGAAGGTCAGACCGAGCATTGTTAAATGGGACATTCTAGCCTATGGAGGATTGCTTTTTTTCCACTAGCAGCTGTGACAGTAATGTTATATACTGACGCACAATAAATGTTGGGGAACGCAAGGACCCAAAGGATCCATCTGTTGTATTTTTCATTGTGTGGGAAATGAAGGACGCATGTGGAGACTGCATTTAAAGGAGCCATCTAATTGGGACAGCCTTCGCCGCGCAGCGGTGACACAATCGACCTTCGAAGGATGCAGCCTCTGAATTGGGACGCAGCTAAACTGCTCTGAGTCACGTTCACTTTCTATGTTAATGTAATAATGTTAAGTATGTGATGATGATAATAACCCTTTTGTCAGGAAATGGAATCATTTTGATTTGTTAAAGGGTAAAATGTACTTTTGAACTATTTTCTGTTTATTTTGATGAATAAAATAATTCATCATTATTCGTTACAATATGTTAATACAAATGAATATTTTTAAAAAACAGAAACAAAATTATTTTTAGAAAGTCAAGATTCTGAAAGCGTTGAAGAAGATCCCATAATAATTTTCAATAAAGATTTACAGTAGTAACAATAAATATTATTTTATGATATGATTTTTAAATATGATGGTTTCATTATGAATATGGTGATTATAAGGTAGAAACCCAATTTCATATTCGATATTTACCATCTGAATCTAACCATGTCAACAAATGGAAAAGTTAGTGAGATATTAATTATCATGTTAATTATTGTGACTCCCCCCCCCCCCCCCCCCGAATGCCAAAGTTTTACACATTCTTCCATTACAGAACAACTGATTCTTTAATCACCATGAACAAAACTGAAAATCCTTTAAGAAGGTTTTTTTTTGTCTCAAAATACAATCAATAATTTAATCTCATTTGTAACATATATCTACAATGTTTTAATAAACATCAAATATTAGATCAAATTAGCACAGAATCAACTGCCCAGCTGCCCACGATCGCATCAAGGATCGAGAAGATCCTCACTGCAGAACACATGATCCAACTCCACCCACTTTTCATATTCCTAAACCTACCCATCACCGCCTCCTGGATCTAAACCTGCCTGACTCCGTTCCCTGGATCTAGATCCAACTTCTCCCACTTTACATAGCCTTAAACATACCTGACTCCTCCCCCTGGATCTAAACCTACCCAACTCTGCCCCCTGGAGCTAAACTGACCCATCTCCACCCCCTGGATCTAGATCCAACTCCTCCCACTATACATAGCCCTAAACCTACCTGACTCCGCCCCTGGATCTAAATTAACCTGACTCCGCCCCCTGGATCTAAACCTACCGGATTCTGCTCCCTGGATCTAAACCGACCCGACTCCGCCCCCTGGATCTAAACCTGCTGGACTCCGTCCCCTGGATCTAAATCCAACTCCATAGCGCTAAACTTACCCAACTCCTCCCCCTGGATTTAAACCGCCCCGACTCCGCCCCCTGGATCTAAACCGACCCATCTCCACCCCCTGGATCTAGATCCAACTCCTCCCACTATACATAGCCCTAAACCTACCGGACTCCGTCCCCTGGATCTAAATCCAACTCCATAGCGCTAAACTTACCCGACTCCTCCCCCTGGATTTAAACCGCCACGACTCCGTCCCCTGGATCTAAACCGACCCATCTCCACCCCCTGGATCTAGATTCAACTCCTCCCACTATACATAGCCCTAAACCTACCCAACTCTGCCCCCTGGATCTAAATTGACCTGATTCCGCCCCCGGGATCTAAACCTACCGGATTCTGCCCCCTGGATCTAAACATAGCCATCTCCACCCCCTGGCTCTAGATCCAACTCCTCCCACTATACATAGCCCTAAACCGTACCGACTCCACCCCTGGATCTAAACATAGCCATCTCCACCCTGTGGATCTAGATCCAAGTCCTCCCACTTTACATAGTGCTAAACTTACCCAACTCCTCCCCCTGGATTTAAACCGCCCCGACTCCGTCCCCTGGATCTAAACCGACCCATCTCCACCCCCTGGCTCTAGATCCAACTCCTCCCACTATACATAGGCCTAAACCTACCCGATTACTCCCCCTGGATCTAAGCCGACCCGACTCCACCCCCTGGATCTAAACATAGTCATCTTCACCCTGTGGATCTAGATCCAACTCCTCCCACTTTACATAGTGCTAAACTTACCCAACTCCTCCCCCTGGATTTAAACCGCCCCGACTCCGTCCCCTGGATCTAAACCGACCCATCTCCACCCCTGGCTCTAGATCCAACTCCTCCCACTATACATAGGCCTAAACCTACCCGATTACTCCCCCTGGATCTAAGCCGACCCGACTCCACCCCCTGGATCTAAACCTACCCATCTCCACCCTGTGGATCTAGATCCAACTACTCCCACTTTACATAGTGCTAAACTTACCCGACTCCTCCCCCTGGATTTAAACCGCCCCGACTCCGTCCCCTGGATCTAAACCGACCCATCTCCACCCCCTGGATCTAGATTCAACTCCTCCCACTATACATAGCCCTAAACCTACCCAACTCTGCCCCCTGGATCTAAATTGACCTGATTCCGCCCCCGGGATCTAAACCTACCGGATTCTGCCCCCTGGATCTAAACATAGCCATCTCCACCCCCTGGCTCTAGATCCAACTCCTCCCACTATACATAGCCCTAAACCGTACCGACTCCACCCCCTGGATCTAAACATAGCCATCTCCACCCTGTGGATCTAGATCCAAGTCCTCCCACTTTACATAGTGCTAAACTTACCCAACTCCTCCCCCTGGATTTAAACCGCCCCGACTCCGTCCCCTGGATCTAAACCGACCCATCTCCACCCCCTGGCTCTAGATCCAACTCCTCCCACTATACATAGGCCTAAACCTACCCGATTACTCCCCCTGGATCTAAGCCGACCCGACTCCACCCCCTGGATCTAAACATAGTCATCTTCACCCTGTGGATCTAGATCCAACTCCTCCCACTTTACATAGTGCTAAACTTACCCAACTCCTCCCCCTGGATTTAAACCGCCCCGACTCCGTCCCCTGGATCTAAACCGACCCATCTCCACCCCCTGGCTCTAGATCCAACTCCTCCCACTATACATAGGCCTAAACCTACCCGATTACTCCCCCTGGATCTAAGCCGACCCGACTCCACCCCCTGGATCTAAACCTACCCATCTCCACCCTGTGGATCTAGATCCAACTACTCCCACTTTACATAGTGCTAAACTTACCCGACTCCTCCCCCTGGATTTAAACCGCCCCGACTCCGTCCCCTGGATCTAAACCGACCCATCTCCACCCCCTGGATCTAGATCCAACTCCTCCCACTATACATAGGCCTAAACCTACCCGACTCCACCCTGGATTTAGATCCAGGGGTGAAGTCGGGTACATTAATTAATATAGCTATTTTTGATGAAATCCGAGGACTAAACCGCTCGATTCATATGGGTTAATTTTCTGATCTCTTTATGAAGTCAAAGTGGTTGTTACAAAGGCAAGTGTAAGGACATCTGACAGCACTCTGTCATCAAAAAGATCTTCATTTGTGTTCTGAAGATGAACGAAAGTCTTAGAAGTGTACAACGACATGAGGGAGAGGAATTAATGACGGAATTTTCATTTTTGGGTGAATTATCCCTTTAACTCACACGCATGCCCATTTATCGTAAATCTATAGGTTGACATGCAAGTGCAACATTTATGATGCATCTAGTTTGTGTTTCCTGTATATTTCCTGACTTTTGTCACCAAGGGCAGAAATCATCTGTCAGTCTTGTGACCCTGGACCACAAAAGCAGTCATAAATCACACAGGTATTATTTGTAGCAATAGCCAACAATACATTGTATGGGTCAAAATGATCAATATTTCCTTTATGCCAAAAAATCATTAGGATATTAAGTAAAGATCATGTTGCACATTTCGCAAATTTCCTACCGTAAATAAATCAAAAAAGTATTTTTGTGAGTGGACATGCATTGCTAAGGACTTCATTTGGACGACTTTAAATGCGATTTTCTCAATATTTAGATTTTTATGCACCCTCAGATTTTCAAATAGTTGTATCTTGGCCCAATATTGCCCCATCCTAACAAACCAAACTTCAATGGAAAGCTTATTTATTCAGCTTTCAGGTGATGTATAAATCTCAATTTCAAAAAATTGACTGGTTATCCACATACGACAAAAAATATGCAGATAAAATTAATATCGCACCAGCAAGAGTCTCATTGAAAAATTGGTGGATTATGAATAATGACAGGCCTGAAATCAGCAAAACAGTAAATAGACAAGACAAACATTAATGTTAAATTAAATTTTAAAATAGTTTTAAAAGCCTTCAATGTGCAGGAAGTCTCCAGGGATTTGTGGGATATCTGATATCCCCCCCCCCCCCCCCCCCCCAGTGGGAGAAATGGTTCGTTCAATCATGTAGAAAAGATTAATTGGTGTCAGAACAGACTACAGGTGTGTGTAAAGTTTCTGGATGAAAGTTTGTACAACAGAATACTGTCGTCAAGCCACTTAATTAGCGTCTATTGAGCAGTTTATAATGGAACATGAATCTATATTCGCGTCTCCCAACATAAACAGTGTTTTAAACACACCCGTGTCTTTCTTCTTCCATTCAGCTCTACTGGTTTTTCCGGTTGAAACACGTTTAAGAGAGGAGTGGCTCGCGCGCGCAACACCTCGAGCTGCGTGCGCTGTTGACAGGAAACGTCCCTTCCCGCCTTTCTCATGAATATTAATCAGGTAACGTGCCGTTTTCTCAGCTGATTGGCTGAAAGGCAGTTCAGTTCTCCAACAAACGAATCCACTCTGTCGAAGTCTTCCTTATGAATATTAATCAGGTTGCGTGAGCGGACAAGGTTACCAAGGGACGTTTAATTAATATTCATGAGATAAGCAGCGGCCGTAGGATTCGTAAATTTGCCACCCGCCCTACTTTCTTCAAAGTTTGAGCTGCACACCGAAAACCCATAAGGACACAGACGTGTATTTGGTCTTATGGAATAATTTAATCACTATACAGGTAAATGTACATTGTTTGAACTTGTTTATTCGCGTATTTAGTATGCTAATGATATCATTCATTCTGTCTCCAATGTAAATAAGTTAAATGGAAAGCTTATTTTATTTTCTATGGCTGTAAATAGACTTATTTTGTTAATTATTCTGTATAAACTACAACAATAGAGTGTTTTTTTTTCTTGTGTAAATTATACAGGGTTCAAAGACAGATGGCTCACACTTATTTATAAGTTACTTATTACCAACAGGTGTAGATTACTGTGCCCTAAGCTGTTATTTTTATTTTTTTATCAATAATTATTTATTAAAACATATTGATCGTAACATCGAGAGCTCATTTAGCTACATTCACATATGAAAACAAATACCATTTTTTTAATGCACACTCAATAATGATAAAGATATTAACTAAAAAGTTGTACTTTTTAAAGTAAGGAAAGCATGACAAATCATTTTTAACCTGACCGATGAACAAACGGAGGTTATATTGCTCCTCTCCGGACATACACTGGCCATTGGGATGTAATAAGCTCAGCATGCAAATCTGTGCATAATAATTTGCATATGTTCCTGGTGAGTGTAAACTTGCTTACCTTTTCTGACCCTATACCAGGTCTTCATTTTATCCGAGTGTCATAATGACTGGATCATAGTGAGCAGGGAACAACTGCATTTTAATAACCTAACTTATTTTTGCTCTGATTCAGCAGCGATGATGATTCGAAACATCTCGCGCAGCAGCAACATTGATAAGGGATTGTTCATTTCAATCGGTCATCCATTAGCATTACAATATATTTTGAGTATCACATATTTTGTCCAACCATACATCTCATCTGACAGTACTGGCTTGCTGTTGGACCGGTTTGTTCAACCAAGACAGATTTACGCCAAGCCAAAATATGAGAGCTGTGGATAATGTTTCAGTGTTTTCACCTGAAGGATTTTCTGTATAAGAGTCTTGCTTGTGAGAAGATAACTCTTCACAGAGAGACACTCACAACAAGCCAGGCTCCAACCACTTGTTGCGTTTTGCACAATGATAAGAGAACATAGGCAACGATTTCGAAATGTCAACATTCAGATTGCTCCAGTTCACTTCAGGCTATGGCAGCTTGTTGTACATGAGAAATTTGTCCATGTGGATCAGGTGGGAGTGATGCCGGTCATTTATTATGGGTGTGTATCGATTGGCCTGCAGAGAAACGTCTAGTCGCTTCTTGTTCAAGTAACTCTAGTTGGATGGAAAACTTAAAAATCTAGCCTAACCTGAGTAACATGGCATCGCGGAGCTAAACCAACTGGATTGGCCTTTTTTGCCTTTCCCTGAGTGCACTGATTTCATGTGTTTATGCTTTGAAGTGTTCATTCATTCAGATCTGTTAGCGTGGCATGGTGCATGCTGCCATCTTTGCTTCACTGGGAAGTTGTACTGGTGGAAAAAACATACAATAATATAATGATTTTTCTTCTATTTAAAGGGTTAGTTCACCCAAAAATGAAAATTCTGTCATTAATTCCTCATGTCGTTCTACACCCATGAGACCTTCGTCCATCTTTAGAACACAAATGAAGATATTTTTGATGAAATCCGATGGTTCAGTGAGGCCTCTATTTCCAGCAATGTAATTAACGCTTTTGGACGCCTGCTAAAAACAGTTCATGTGAGTACAGTGGTTCAACCTTAATATTATAAAGAGATGAGAATACTTTTTGTAGTATTTTCAACAATATCTAGTGATGGACGATTTCAAAACACTGATTCATGAAGCTTTACGAATCTTTTGTTTCGAATCAGTGGTTCGGAGCGCCAAAGTAACGTGATTCAGTAAACCAGGCTTCGTTACGTCATAAGTGATTCGCAATTTCAATAGCTCACGTGACTTTGGCAGTTTAATATATGATCCGAGCCACTGATTCGAAACAAAAGATTCATGAATCAGTGTTTTGAAATCGGCCATCACTAGATATTGTTGAAAAGTCGTTATTTTGTGTTTTTTGGCGCACAAAAAGTATTCTAGTCACTTTATAATATTAAGGTTGAATCACTATACTCACATGAACTGATTTAAATATGTTTTAGTGTCTTTCTGGACATCTTGCTGTCAATAGAGACTCACTGAACCATCGGATTTCATCAAAAATATCTTAATTTGGGTTCTGAAGATGAATGAAGGTCTTACGGGTGTAGAACGACATGAGGGTGAGAAATTAATGACATTCATTTTTGGGTGTACTATCCCTTTAAGACCCGTTCACACCAAGGACAGTAGCTATAACAATAATGATAAAGATGAAGTTCTAAAAATCGTTCTAAATATGAAAGAATAGCAGAATCCACACCACAACTATAACGAAAAAGGCGGCGAGAAAAAATATAGTTGGAATCACTTTCAAAATAATTTTTTCCCCAGCTGATGAACGATAAAAATATTGACAGCCAATCAGAATCCATCCTGAGCACGAGCATTTAAAGTGACAGACGACAAAACTGTAGCGCGCGCTTAATAAATAGAACAATATCATCCACTGGTGTGTGTTCTTTTTAGTTATAGTTTTTGCTGTAAACGGTCTTTTACACTGTAAAAACTAATTTTGTTAATCAACATTTTGTCATGCTTAATTTATTTGCGAAGCAAATTTGAATGATATAATACGTTTTTTTCTGATAACATATCTTGAATTAAATTGATTTAATAATCAATATTATTTATAATATTTTTCTTATAATTGTATGTTGTGAAGTAAATTTATTTATAATTTTTCTATCCCATTAGCATTTTTTTCTTTTTACTTTAAGCATATATTTAGTGAGGTTTTATGCTTAAAACAGGAAAAAATATTCACCGATATAGGATGATAAATATAAACAGTAGATATATTCTTGAAAACATCTTATAATCTTACTCAATTTTGCTTCTCAAGTAAATGAATTTTATGTTAAGCATAAATACTAAAATCTTATAGATGGTCTTTGATGAAGAAACAAGGTTTTTCCCTATATAATCTTATTACGGTATCCACCAGTACTGACTAACTGGTAAAACTAACCAGGCAAACCATTGTGTTGACTAAACTAAGTCCTAACTTGGTGCGAAAAGACAAGTTTCCAGCATAAGCTATTCTTCTGTTCGTACTGAAAGCGAAAATGGTGCTAAGTGACTTTATTTACTTACCGATCTAAATCAGAACAGCAGACGTAGAACATAAAAACAAATCTTTCCAGAATGGACATTGATCAAACAATCCGAAAACCTTCGACCACTTCATGGGCATTACGTAATTTCCTTATCTCACTTTCTGCATTTATATTGATGGTCAGAGGTTTCCTCATACTTCTGGGCTTTTATTTTGAACTAGCCACTGAAGGGATCAACACAATATATGAGCACAAAGCTTTAGGGAAAAACATATATGCAATGCCACCTAATTTGAAAAGGAAATAGACATCTTTATCTAATAATTATCAACAAACTGTTCTTATGTATGGCTGACATTTAAACTACAGTTTTTCATGATAATCCTGTTACACATTTGCCTAAATTTTTCAAGTAAACCCTTTAGAGGATCTTTAAAAAAAAATAGTAGACCAAATGTGTCAGGATGGAATGCAATTTCCACTGATAATTAATCTTAAATTTATCGCACATCAAATTCGGCTGAGAAATTACCCCCAAAAGATCATTTAAAGTCATTATTGTGTTAAATGAGAAAAGCAACAAAGACATTAAAAAAATTAGTTTTAAAAATACACATTTGATTCCATTATTCAGCGGCTACAATGGCCTTGATTTTATTCAGAAGCTGAATCTGAATTGGTATTTAGATAGATTTATCTTCCCGGACCAAAACAGTTTGCCTACCAACATTCTTCAAAATACCTTCTTCTCAAAGAAAGTCATAGAGGTTTGAAACGACACAAGAGAATTTTCATTTTTGTGCAATCTATCCCCAAACTATGAAATAAAAGTTTTAATGAAATGATATTCTAAATAAGAAACTAAAACAATGAGTAAGTCATTGAATCATTCATTCGATTATCTTAAACGGCTGATTCATTTAGGAATGAAGTAAATAGGTGTGTTTGACTTGAAATGGTGCTGTGCAGACCTGACATTAAAGTATGACATTAAAGTACCGCAAGACTAATTCGAAAACAAACGGAGCGGCTCTCTAATCGCTCTCACGGTACTTTGAAGTCATACACCGATTGGTCTGCGCAGCACCATTTCAAGTCAAACACACCTATTTACTCAATTCCTGAATGAATCAGCCGTTTAAGATAATCGAATGAATGATTCAATGACTTACTCATTTAGACATTTATCGCCACCTACTGGCAGTTTTAGTTTCTTATTGAGAGTATAATTTTATTATAAAAAAAATTATTTGCCTCAAAATGAAAATTTTGTCTGTTTACATTTACGTGTGGACAGTTTTAAAGAAAGTTACTTCTAAAAGTAATCAATTTCAATACTGCGATACTCCCTAAAAAAGTAACTAAATGCGTTACTTAGTTACTTTTTACGGAAAGTAATGCGATACATTACTTTTTGCGTTATTTATTCTCACCTGGGCTGGGCTTGCATGTTTGTTTTTTAATAACAATAAAAAAGTTATATTTTTGGCCAAAGTAAAGGCCCTTTCACACCAAAAGTGCCTCAGGCTGATCACAAATATGATGTTTTTCTAAAGTAATTTTTGCTTAGTGTGGTTGAATTGGATCATCAAAGGTCAGCAGCTAAGAAATTGGTTAATAAAGTGAGATTAAGTACATAAAGTATATTTGTTTAATTTAAATTCTCACAACATGGGGACAGGAGAGCTGTCAGTCAATACAAAAAAAAAGTGAAAACAAAAGTAACTTGCGTTACTTATTTGAAAAAGTAACTCAGATATTTTGTTGTAAATGTAAAAGTAATGCGTTACTTTACTAGTTACTTGGAAAAAGTAATCTGATGACGTAACTCAAATTACTTTTAATGCTTTAAGTCATCTTTATTTATATAGCGCTTTTTACAATGCAAATTGTGGCAAAGCAGCTTTACATTAATAAGAACATGGTGTCATTGTGCAGCTTATTCTATATATTATTGATTCATTCCGTTCCAAATATCAGTAGTTATTAGTCTAGTTTTATTTACCCCAACACTGCTTGATTACTGATGGATCTCCTTAATGGACCGTTGAATCATTCGTTCACCTGATTGATTCGCTCAAATATATTTTTCTCACGGTATTTTGAAACATGCCAATCCTTTACAAGCATGTTTATAGTAACATCCTAAAGATGTATGTTTATATCACTGAGATCCCACAGGGGTGTTTCTCATTTGTTTTCCCATCTAGGTGCAGTGTGTAACCATGGCTGCATCGGTGGAGGCGACCACAAGGGAAACGGGGCAATCGCTCATTAACCCAGACAAACCTTCAGATTCAGCCTCGGCACTCCCAGGAGACACAGAGAAGCCAGCTTTTGGCCCAAAACCCCACCTCATCCCCAAGCCATTTTCCCTGCAAAGGAATGCAACCGTCCGCCCGATCCGGGCCCCAAAAACCAACTTCAACAGACAGCTCCTTCGAGCCGCCTCTTCTGAAACGCTTTTGAATACCCGTGCTGGAGGTGTAGAAACATTAGACTCAAATGGCACAGTAAATGGGTCTGATCAAAGTGCAGCTCCTAAACCCGTCCCGCTCAGCCCAAAACCTGACTTACAGGCTAAGCCTAAACTAGAACCCACTAAGAGTCTTGACGTAACTGGTTCTAATAACCAAACGGATCTAAACCCAAAGCCTGACGTAAGCGCTGAAGAGATGAAGAGCGTTCAGCCCAGAAGCAGAGCAAAATCTTTGGGTGCTCAGGATCAAAAGATTCTCCACCAGAAGGCAGAAGGAGAAGCCGCCGACACTGAGGCAGACGTCAAAGTGCGTTCACGATGCTGGCCGGCTCGAAATCGCCTCTCCATGGAGCTGACCTCAAAGTTCGAGTCACCGGCTCAGCCCGAGCTGGAGGTTAACACTGTGAGGAGCAAGACGGAGAAAGAGGGGCCGCCACATTCTCCTTCAACAGTCTCTGAGTCTTCAAAGCCTCCGGAGGAGAAAGAAGATGAGGAGGTCATTGGAGGCAGCATTAAAAGACGGATCAGCCTCCTCTTCGATCGATCTGCAGCATCTCAGCGCAGGGACACCTTCAACAAAAGAGACGTCACACCTGCTGAAATATCTATTGACATTAAACAGAGAATCCAGAATCTGAGCTTGCCGTCCACTGGTGCTCCTAAAAGGTTAGTGAAGCCTGCACTCTCTCTTTATCCTTTTGACCATCAATTTCATTATATAAAATATATATACATATACATATAAACTTATGCATACATATAATATATACATACATACATATATGTATACATAAACATATAAATACACATATATACGTACATGATATATATACAGCCAACATTAATAGAACTTTGGTATAAGTTTAAATTTTGCAAATGTTGAGTAATTCTGAATCATTTATTCAGCTGATTCGTTCAAAGATTTACATGTTCTGTCATTTAGAAATCAGAAAATCAATTTAGAAATCATTTGAAATCAATATTTTTCTTTAGAAACATCATCATTATTCTGAGCATAAAAAGTGATTCACAGTGTATGGGTTCGGTTTTGGTTTTCTGTGATGTTTTCTACATTGTTATCTAGCTGATCAACACATATATTGTTGAAATTGCAAAAGATTATAAATAATCTTCAAATTTGAAAACTAATCTATAATATTTTCCATCATATGCTATCATATACCAGCAAAACATACTGTTTATGAACAATGTAGATGTATAATTCCCACTCGTTTCATTTTTTTTTTTTTTTTTTTTTTTTTTTTTTTTGCATTACTGTGGCGGTAGCAAACCTTGGTACTTAAGCAAGTGAAAAATGTTTTGGGAAGAAAAAAAATAACATTTAATGAAAAATATAACATCTTTCCTATTGAAAATGTAGAAATGCATAGCTAAAGGCAAAGATTAAAGACAGATAAAGATGGCGGGGCAATGTATTTATATATTTTGTGGTGGGGCAATGAAAATGTTGGCAGAAATGCTAAGTATGAATATGTTTCTGGCCTTATTTTCAAACTCTTATATTTGCAGTCCACCATTTGAGAAGACGAATGAGAAATCATCTGAAAGACCTGCAGATTCAGCAACAGAAAAGGACAAACAACCAAATCCAACAGAAATCAAGAACTCTGCTGCTAGTGTGGAGAATGAAGAAGAAGAGGAAGACGATGAAGTTGAAGAGGACAAGGAGAACTATGTCACTGCTCCCGTTTACCGAAGGGTTGGGATAAGCATAGATGCGGAGAAAAAGCTTGCGGAAAAAGAAGAAAAACAGAGAAAAGATGAGCAGTTAGAGAAAGAACGACAGCAGCAGGAAAAGGAAAGACTTTTGGAGGAGGAGAGGAAGGCAAAAGAAATCCAGAAACAGCAAGAGGAAGAGAGAAAACAAGAAGAGGAAAAGCTAAGGCAGATGGAAGAAAGGAGGAAGCAAGAGGAAGAATGGAAGAGAAAAATTGAAGAAGAGAGAAAAGTGGAGGAGAGGAGGAGACAGGCCGAGAAGGAAAGGGAGAGGCAACGAGAGCAAGAGAGGTTAGAAAAAGAGAGACAGATCGAAGAGGAGAAAAGGAGGATTGAAGAAGAAAAAGAGAGACAGATAGAGGAGGAAAGACTGAGACAGGAGAAACTAGAGAAAGAGAGAGAAATGGATGAAGAGAGGAGAAGAATTCAGGAGTTGGAGAGACAGAAAGAGGAAGAAAGAATGAGAAAAGAACAAGAAATGGAGAGAATAAGGAAAGAGAAAGAAATGGAAGAAGAAAGACTGAAGGAGGAGGAAAGATTGAGACAGGAACGAGAAAAAGAAGAGCGGTTAAAGAAAGAGAGAGAAATGGAAGAAGAGAGAAGAAGAATTCAGGAGATGGAGAGACAGAAAGAGGAAGAAAGAATGAGAAAAGAGAGAGAAAAAGAAGAGCAATTAAAGAAAGAAAAAGAAATGGAAGAAGAGAGGAGAAGAATTCAGGAGATGGAGAGACAGAAAGAGGAAGAAAGACTCAGAAAAGAGCGAGAAATGGAGATAATAAGGAAAGAAAAAGAAATGGAAGAAGAAAGACGAAGAATTCAGGAGATGGAGAGACAAAAAGAGGAGGAAAGACTGAGAAAAAAGCAAGAAATGGAGAGAATAAGGAAAGAAAAAGAAATGGAAGAAGAGAGACAAAGAATTCAGGAGATGGAGAGACAAAAAGGGGAGGAAAGACTGAGAAAAGAACAAGAAATGGAGAGAATAAGGAAAGAAAAAGAAATGGAAGAAGAGAGACTGAAGGAGAAGGAAAAATTGAGAAAGGAACGAGAAAAAGAAGAGCGGTTAAAGAAAGAGAGAGAAATGGAAGAAGAGAGAAGAAGAATTCAGGAGATGGAGAGACAGAAAGAAGAGGAAAGAATGAGAAAAGAGAGAGAAAAAGAAGAGCAATTAAAGAAAGAAAAAGAAATGGAAGAAGAGAGGAGAAGAATACAGGAGTTGGAGAGACAGAAAGAGGAAGAAAGAATGAGAAAAGAACAAGAAATGGAGAGAATAAGGAAAGAAAAAGAAATGGAAGAAGAGAGAAGAAGAATTCAGGAGAAGGAGAGACAAAAAGAGGAAGAAAGGCTGAGAAAAGAGCGAGAAAAAGAAGAGCTATTAAAAAAAGAAAAAGAAATGGAAGAAGAGAGACTGAAGGAGAAGGAAAAATTGAGACAGGAGCGAGAAAAAGAAGAGCGGTTAAAGAAAGAGAGAGAAATGGAAGAAGAGAGAAGAAGAATTCTGGAGATGGAGAGACAGAAAGAGGAAGAAAGAATGAGAAAAGAACAAGAAATGGAGAGAATAAGGAAAGAAAAAGAAATGGAAGAAGAAAGACAAAGAATTCAGGAAATGGAGAGACAAAAAGAGGAGGAAAGACTGAGAAAAGAGCGAGAAATGGAGAGAATAAGGAAAGAAAAAGAAATGGAAGAAGAGAGACGAAGAGTTCAGGAGATGGAGAGACAGAAAGAGGAAGAAAGACTGAGAAAAGAGCAAGAAATGGAGAGAATTAAGAAAGAGAGAGAAACTGAAGAAAGAAAAAGAATGGAAGAAGAGCGACAGCGAGAAGAAGAAAGACTGAGACAGGAAGGAGAAAACGACAGACTGAAAGAGAAAGAGATGGAAACATGTAAAGCAGTAGAGAGACTGCGAGAGGAAGTTCCTACGAGTTACGATTTAATATCATTTGATGCCGAGGAACCGGCAGCGTCACCGACTCTCGTCTCGCCTCAACTCACCGAAGTGCTTTACGACGACTTCTCAGTGAAACCGCGAAGATGGGGAACCGGGCCGAGGCGTTCCTCAACGCCGTCTCCATCCAGAGAACTTCTCGCTGCTCCTGACCAGAATCTACAGCCAGAATCCAAAGATCCTGGATCCCAAGAACCACATGGAGATCAGGTAAATGTGCATGAACCTGAAGCTTCCAGTCCACAGAACTCTACCTATAAACACACAGAGAGCAGAGAGCAGACATCTTCATCTGAGGAGGAGGTAACGGAGTCCAAGCCAGAGGATCTGCTGGTGCCAGAAACACAATCTGATGAGGTGAGACCAATAGCGGTTCATTTTATTTTACTTTAAACGATTTTAAACGATTTTCCCTTAACCATATTGCTTTCAAGATCAATATTATAAAATACACTGTGACGAGCAGGGCGGGCGAGAGCCGTGAGGGAACGAATGATAATGAGCATCAGCTGCTCGCTACACCGGTCTCGTATCTCTCACGGAGGAGCTCCGGAAGCATAAAAGGGGAGCGACAACAGTGAAGGACGAGAGAGGACCAGGCCTGGATTTTATGTTGTGTTTTTATTATGTTTGTGTGGGCGGCAGTCGCCGTGAGGAACTGCCGCCATTTTACTTTCGTTTTGTTTTGTTTATTTGGAGTGTATTAAAATTACGTTGAATGTTCGCCGGTTCCCGCCTCCTTCTCATCATGGCGCAAGGCAGCAGGCTCCAGCACACGGCGAACGGCGGCGAAAATCCAAGCCTGGTCCTCTCTCGTCGCTCCCCTTTTATGCTTCCGGAGCTCCTCCGTGAGAGATACGAGACCGGTGTAGCGCGCAGCTGGCGCTCAATATCACTTGCATACCAAGAAAAGCATCGATGCTCACTACGTTCCCTTAACGTAAATGCTGAAGCCACACCTAATTACAAGCAATAGATTGGTTTTTTTAAATACAAGCCATGATTTCATTATATTTCACCATAAATATACATACATAGACAGGTAATGAACATAATGTACTTTAAATAATATTAAAAATATTTTAAAAAGTTGATTGACAGGCGATCTAACCAATCATAATCTGCCATTTTGTCCGACAAAGCGGTCAGGGGAGTTAGTAGATTAACGTTGGTGAACTTGAATCACGTCTTGAAACAACATTCCTTCTGATGTTCATTCATGTTTATTTGATGCTATAAATGAACCGAGATGATCGGTTCACGAGGAGCTACAGCGATCTGTCACGACAAATTAAACACACACTCGACGCTATTTATTGATTAAACTTATTTAAAAAATTACAATATTTTAAATATGAAACTGTTTCATACGTTGTCAGTGTCCTCTTTGCTCAACAATGTATTTTTCACTGCATGAGAACATGATGTGTGGCGTGAGAGCGCATGACTTGTCGGACATAGCAACAGTAACTAAAGGGGGCGGGTCTTTGCGAACGGTCAATTACAGGTTTATGAGTCCTCGAAAGTCGTAAATATACAACCTGCATGATAGCCATTGATTTATGTTATTTGCTCAGTTTGTATGTTTGCTCGGAAGTTATCCAGCTGTTAAAATGGGGTGTAAAGATAGTAGCTGGATTTGCCGAACACAAAGTCAAAGTTCTTCCAATGTTACATATTTTTTAGTTACGTGATTTTATTAGCACACCGAGTTTACAGGCAGGGTAATGGAAATCTTGCTCTGTTGCTGTTCCTCTTGTGGGGCTGACCAGCTTCTTCAGGGCAGGGCCTTTGTTTCCATTGATTGTCATGTTGGAATTTCCCATTGGTGTCTTATGACGGCATAGAGTGATGTCACCTCAGTCCATGGTTTTGTGTTGGGTGTGTGTGTGTGTGTGTCTTTGATTCAGGCTTATGGAATTTTCAAACAACACCTATCGACTGTCAAAGTGTACTGTAACATTTTGCATTTGTGCAACAGAATATATAGACATGGATTACATGTACACCAATGAATCCAAATCACATATTTATTTGGATGTTTACACTAATTATTCACTAAGAAATATAGTTGTTTTATAGCCATTTTGTTGCTAATCTCTTATACACAGCGACACGAAAAATTTCAAATGCAGTAGGCCGGGTTTTTTTTGGTCTGCTTCAAATGCAAAATATTCCCTGGTTCTCGAGTGGCAGAAATGTGATTAAATTGTATACTTGATTCACTGTATGGTGCAATCAAACCGCAATACTCCACATGTGATTATGATTACTCACTTATGATCAGAATTACACAATGTTCTGTTTACATGCGCAGCAATGTGATCACAGCAGCATAATCACTTCCTTAAAGTAATGCATCCTGGAGATGCACTGGATTTGATCAAACAGAAAGTATGAGCTATAATTTGAGTTTAGTAAGCACCACTAAAAATGCTTTAGGGAGTTGATCTTGCATGGGATTCCTGTGAAACGTTTGGGTACAGACAGGGGATTTTTCTTCTCTGACCTTCATGTAAATGATTTGCAAAACCCTGCAGGTTTAGATGTTTATTCCTCTCGTATGCAAAGCATGTCGAAAATAAATCCTAACATTTCATCTTCAAAATGTTTGAAACAAATCCCAAATTTGCAGTGATGCAGAATGATTTAAATATTTTGGCCTTTTATTTTATTTTCGTTTTTGATTGTCGCTTTGAATGGGGCCGTTTTCAACTTTTTATGCGTTTTTTTGCCTTTCGTTTACACGACAACAGCGTTTTGAGAGCCTTGAAACACGAACTTTTGAAAAAGTTTTAGAAAACTATACCTTCAAAAACATGAATTTTTTGAAAACGTGACATAACGTTTCCTCACAAAGTGACGTCGCCATCTACTGGCCTGGCAGCAGATTACAGCAGTTTTAGTCATTTTGGTGAATTAACTTTTCCATTTTAGTATCCTAAGACTTGCTTGGGTGTTCACGCAATGGTTTACACCAGGAAAAGGAGAGAAAACGTGTGCACGTGTGGGATTTCTGACATACACCATCTCCTCTGTTTGTGTACGCTTGTTAACTTTTTTAATAAATCAGAACGGTTTAATGTTAATGCATTTAATGAACCAAAGTTTATAGAAATAGAAACACTAGGTGTTTACATAGAACCTTAGATTTCTAGGGTGTTCTGAGAATTTTAAGCATGTTGCTAGAGTGTTCTGGCTGATTAAGGACTCTGGATATTAAGTTTTCAAGGGTTGATGGGATTTTATTTTGTTTGTTTTATCATCTGCCATCTGAAAATTGTTCTGTCAGTTACTTATTAAGGCAATATTAAGAGGATGTTTTCCTGCTTCCTGGTCTTGATTGCTTTGAAATTCTGTGTGGTTACAGTATTCTTTAACTTTCCACCTCTTAAGCTGTTGTGAAAAGATTGAATCAAATGCCATTCTCTAAAGAATGTATTTCAGCTGTTCGGCAGTAAATGTTTATGAAATATGATTCTCAGTAATGTCAGGTGGATCTGTTTCTGGAGAAGTTGTGATTCACGTCTACATGAGCGTTCAGCTTACCTAGAGTCACGATGTGATGTGTTGTAGTTCCTTGTGCTGAACTACTAAATGCTTGATTCTACTGTTCAATTCTATCCTTTAGTATCCTGTAGAGTAGTGTGAATAGATGGCTGGCTTAAAATGAACCCAAAATGGGTTGGACATTCAAATTCAGACACATAATGACTAGAGACAACAATAATAATCAAAAGGTGAACATTAAAGCTGCAGTCTGTAAGTTTCGCCTCTTTGTCGCCATCTCTGTTCAAAACATGCAATTGCAGTTATTTGCGGAATTATCGTCTTCAGTGGGTTGTGATTCGGCACGGCTCCTCAACGCGGATCAATCTAATGTTTTGAATGTTTTTGTTGAAGAATATTAGGGTTATTAGGGTAATATTAGGATTGGGGTTTCACAAACGTTCTTTTGAATTTGGTTCTTATTTCACGCTCACTGTAAACATGAATAAGTTGGCAAAACTCAAACAATTTGAGGTAATCGGTTACTTCAAATTTAAGAAACTCAAAGCTTATGTAAGCAGAGCTGGCAGAGTTATTGAAAAAATTGTACGCATACATTTTAATTGCACTTAAACTGTGAGTTAGTTAATTCGTACATTACTTAAAATTATCATGTAATCTCAATTTACATATTTATAGTGGTGGAAACTTAGCTAGCTATAACTAGGTAATTCAGCAAATGCTAATTGATTTGATAACATTTGCATAGCATAGCAATTTCTGAAAGAGTGCCGCAATATAGAACATTTAACATGTAGCTTGTTCTCAAACCACGATGGTACCCCCCAAAAAAGACACATAACCGAAACTCTTTTAAATTTAAGTTTGCCTAAATGAAAAGAAACAAGTTCACGGAACTCAAAACAGCGAAACAATTCGAATGACTTAAAATGTGTCAGTTTCCTGAGCTCAAAAGAAAAAGAAAGTTCAGAATACTCATAAAATTAACTTATTTGAGTCTTTGCATCATTACGTCACGTCTGTTTACGTAAAGAAGGAGTCTCAGGATCATTTATAGCCTTTTCTCACTGCAGCTGGAATAATTAAACATCATTTTGATGGCGGATTGACAAATTAACATGAGAAATTACACTGTAAGAGAACTCTAATAGTCACTAAATAGTCACGCAATGCTGTTGTTGTTGACATTAACAATTTGCAAACAAAGTACGATGACATTTTCCGGTGAAAATTCTTATTTTGGTCATACTTCACAACCTGTATCTACCGGTGCGGTGACTGACAACAAACATTCTCCTCAAAACATTAGATTGATCCGCGCTGAGGAGCCGTGCCGAATCACAACCCACTGAAGACGATAATTCCCCAAATAACTGCAATTGCATGTTTTGAACAGAGATGGCGACAAAGAGGCGAAACTTACAGACTGCAGCTTTAATATTCACCTTTTGATTATTATTGTTGTCTCTAGTCAATATGTGTCTGATTTTGAATATCCAACCTATTTTGGGTTCATTTTAAGCCAGCCATATAGTAATTTTCAAACAATAGTTGGGTTAAATTAAACTGCTCAGCACGTTTGACAAACATTTAACCCAACCGCTGGGTCAAAACAATCCATTTACTGGGTTTATCCAACTTGGGTTGTTTTTAACCCAGTCTAAAAGCTCTAATCTATTGCACACACAAGCTATGGCTCATATTAGACAAACACAGGCTGTTAGTCATGACAAATAGTCAAACTAATGCTCTGTGAAGCACAAAGCACCTGATTCACCAGTAGTTTGCATAAGGATTCTGTGGTTTAGCATTTCTCTTCCAAAGTTCACAGATACAGAAAGGTTCCCATAAAGCTCTTTCCTGTTTTCTCTCTCCGTCCTTCTATTTTTTATTATCTGCAAATGCAGTGACACATGATTTTCCTCGATCGGCTTTCATCCCTTCCCCCTTTCTCTCTGTTGCTCTGAGCTGGGATGTTGTCACTCATTTGAGGGCTGTGCCTGTTTCCGGTACCTGTTCGTACCTGCAGCGGGACAAGCATAAGAGGTGGGCTTGCCGGATTTCTGCTATGTTTTTCCTTTGGGATCGGAGAGAAGCGCACAAGAACAAGTGCTCACTGGAGTTCAAAATTGGATTTTTTCCCCAGATTTGTGTTTCTACTGCGAAGATTTAACTGCAGAATGGATTGACTCGTGCGTTTTGTGGAGGAACGTTCCGGAAGGACGCCAAGGATCGATAGAATGAAGTGCTTTCTGTGATCGGCACAAACTCTCGTCCAGTTTGGTTTACGGGTCAAGATGCCTGCAGAGATGCCAGTGCGTTTTGGCTTTAACGCCCCCTAGACCTCATATCTGGGATTTATTCCCAACGAAAGAGTCGCGTTCCACCAGATACCACTGACTTTGACAACATACTTTGGGGTTAAACAAGATGCAGTTCCTGGGTAATAAACTATCCGAGGTGCAGACACAAGTGTCGGGATGGATGGGCAACATGCGTCGCTCGTTGCAGGAGGCGGTGGAGTTGATGTCAGGCCCTCTGGAGCGTGAGGGAGTAATAGACGAGGAGGAGGATGAAGAACAAGTGGGAAAGTTTGAGAGGGCCATCTCACCGCTGAGAAGTTTTGCTTCTCGTGGTCGACAGTCCCTTCGGAATCTGTCCCAACAGAGCCGGCAGCGTTTTTCCCTGCGCAAACGCACGACGACGTCAAACTCGAATAATGTAAGAGTGTGTGTGCTCTACCCTTTCCTGCTCATGCTTTGTTAGCCAAATTTTAAGGAATTGTGACAGGTATTTCATTTTCTTTGTAAAAGGTTTGAAATTATTATTTTTATTTGTTACGATTATTATTATTAACATTATTAATGATTACAATTTAAATTAATTTCATTGTTTTTATTATTATTGACAAATTATTATTAAATTAAATCATTATTATCATGAAAATCTGACGTTTTCCGTGTTTAAGTGCCATAATTGTGTCCCCAGTGCATCTACCAACCCAGAATACGTGAAAAAAACGAGCCGAACAGACGTAAAAAGGAAATCTTATTAGAATATTAAAGTTCGAGTAAAGCATACTAACTGCAAGTTGACCATGGCAAGCTTGATTGCTTAAAAAAGGAGCGTTTCGATCTGAGCAACATTTTTGAAAAATATTTAATATTTAATGTTAGCCTGGTATGTATGGCTCTGTTTGGTAAACACGTATGCTATGTATAGTGGGTGTCCATACGGGTTTTGCACAAAAGATTAACATGACGGCTAGTTGATGAGTTTAATTTTGCATTCTAAAAGTTGTAACGTCTTCCCGAGTCTCTCCATCAGTGTCGACTCCGGTTTGAACAATGTAAGGATGAACACCGTCGTCATTTTGGCTGCGTGAGATTCTCCAGCTTTGTTGTTGTTGAGCTGTTAAAGCTCCGCCCTCTTCTGGAAAGGTAGCGGGGAGCAGCAGCTCATTTGCATTTAAAGGGACACACACACAAACGGCGTGTTTTTGCTCGCACCCAAATGGGACAAATTTGACAAGCGATAATAAATGATCTGTGGGGGATTTTGAGTTGAAACTTCAGACACATTCTGTGTACATAATAGATCCCCTTTAAACATGACATTCTGATTACAATTACTATCGATGCATGAGTCAGTGTGTTCGCATCAAATGCCGTTAAACAGGATGTGAGGCGTTCTGAAACATTTTTGCACTGAATCTCGAGCTGTCTAGGCTTGTTTTTACTCACTTGTAAATTTGCTCATCCTCTCATGCTGCGTCTTCTGTTCCTCTACATGCTTCTCTGTCAGTCATGACGGGTCTTGATCTACCCATAACTCACAAAATTCAGTTGAACCACCTTCTTAATTTGGCACCCATCCCATAGAGATGGTTGTAGATGACACACTATCGTTCAAATGTTAGGGGTTGATTTTGAAAGAAGAAACTTTTGCTCACCATATTTGATCAAAAATACAGTCATTTCAATGAAATATTATTAAAAATTAAGTTTTCTATTGTAAGGTATTTTAAAATGTAATTTATATCCAGTCTTACTCCATTACTCCAGTCTTCAGAGTCACATGATCCTTCAGAAATCATTCTGATTTGATGATTTGCTGCTCAAGAAACATTTATTACTATTATCAATGTTGAGTACAGTTGCTGAAACTGAAATATAAAGTTCAAAAGAAGATCAGCATTAACCTTTAGTCACATTATAAATGTCTTTTTGATCAATTTAATGCATCAGTGCTGAATATAAGTGTTCATTTATTTAAAAAACTTGTATGGCCTCTATGAGTTTGTCAGCGGATGGCTATATATCTTTTAATGTTTGCGTTATTTCAAGAAAGAGGTTTTGACGGCGTTTTAGGTCACAAGTTGCTGCGTGACTCATGGATTGTTATTAAAATATCCCGGGACGACTGTAATGGAGCGCAGTAGAGCAGAAATGTAGTCCTCTCCCTACTGAGGAACTACACAAATGAAACAGTATGCATTCTGCACAGTATGCTTTTCAACTAAATTTGACTTTTTTAATGTTCATTTGTGTTTGGACATGAGTTTATAATAGATAAATACGGAAAGAATACGTTTTTTACATTACAATAATTCCACTTTTATTTGTATTCCTAAAAACCAGCACATGGTTCATTGTGTTTAAAGTTAGCATGAAATAGTCTATTGTGATGTACATCTGAGTGAAACGGCTTCTCGAACAAGAACAAATGCAGGGCGGGACTTGATTTTGCCGATCGGTAGTTGATTGGATGGTGGATCTCGTGTGAGTGACAGGTTGCTCCGCCCACACTCCATCATCAGAGAAGAGAAGAGATGATGCCGCAAGAGGGAGGGGAAGTTATTTTGATTGAAGATTTCAAGCGGACATGAATTAACAAAAAAATGGTGTGCGTGGATGAATCATTCATCATAAACACTGCAATATTCCATAAAAAAATTTGATTTTGTGGTTACTTTAATAGAGTTACATAATTGGAATATGGCTAAATTCCAATATTAATCAGATTTTAATGTTCATTGGCCAATTCAGTTCTGTACTCCTTTAAATCTAGTCCAACCAGAAGTTGATTGTGAGAGATATTTGTATTTTCTTTTACTGCTTTCGGATGTTTTGATGCCTTTTAATCCAAGCAAATTTCTATTTCATCTTTAGGTTTGTTTTTAGATTATTTAGAAACGGTCTAGTAACATTAATATGCATTCAAGCTGTTATATTAATGCCTCTAAATTGATAAAAAGCGAGTTAATGTCACTTATTTTTCAAGTGTTACAAACGGCCCCTTTCCCTGTTATTTAAATTTAGATTCAGTCTTTGTCATTATACTTTTATGTTTCTTAAACCAAAACACGATGGGTGGATTTGTAATAAAATGTAAAACATGTTACAATTGCCCCTAGTTTCCAAAACTTGAAAAAACAACAAAAAAAGAAAATTATTCCATAATTTACTCACCCTCAAGCCATCCTAGATGTACACGACTTTCTTCTATCAGTCAATCCCAATCGGAGTTATATTAAAAATATCCTGTTTCTTCCCAGCTTTATAATGGGAGCGAATGGTAACTGATATTTTGAAGCCCAAAAAAGTGCATCCATCCATCATAAAAGTAATCCATACGGCTCCAGGAGGTTAATAAAGGTATTCTGAAGAGAAGCGATGGATTTTTGTAAGAAAAATATCCATATTTTTTTGAACTGTATGAACTTGAAGATAACTAGCTTCCGCATTTTAAGCAATAAAACGTCATATTGCAGGATTTATAATCAGGCGTGAATATGATTTCTCACCTCACCGGCGTGGGACGTAAGTGTAGCTCTCGCGCTTCAACCAAATTCTAATTATGAAACACTGAAACAGTTGAAGCAAATGTGCCGTATTGTATCGAGGCTTCGAAACTATACCGACACCGTCTCCACGGCGACACCTAGTGGTCAATTGCACATGTTATCTGAAGCAATTTTGACAACAAACCGTTTTTAAAAAATTAAAGTGTTGTGTTTTTGTTAATGTGGTGCGTTTTTAACATCCTCGCTATATAACTATAATATATAATAATAATAAGTAGGTTATTTTGGTCATGAAAAATGAAAATTAATAAAACAAATCAATCTCATTTTTTTTTTTTACAGATTTTTATTCAAAAATATTAATTGCTTTCTCCTCTCACAAAAACCCACGAGGTGAAGTTGCGTTAACTCCTCTTTTAAACTTTGTGGGAGTTGAGACAGATGTGCGATTGTGTGATTGGTTCCCGCCCCTGTCAATCAAACGCAGACTCTGAGAGCACGCCTCCTGTCGAAACGCGTAGAAGCTTCGTTTAGCCACAGTCACGTGACATGGGTGTTTTGAATCACAGTTGTGAGCAGTGTTTCGAAACATCTACGCTTCGTTAGTTTCGCGTCAGCCATCCCTAATTCTAATTCGGGATACTCTATCCTCTGCGCTTCCGTGTTCGTCTTGCATCGGGTCAAAGTTCACTCTTCCACCGGAATCAGCTTCGAATACGGAAGCCTAGTTTATAAAGTTATAAATATAGATATTTATAATGCATCGCTTCTCTTCAGAAGACCTTTATTAACCCCCTGGAGCCGTATGGATTACTTTTGTGATGGATGGATGAACTATAGATGGATTTTTCGGACTTAAAAATGCAACGCCCCATTCACTCCCATTACAAAGCTTGGAAGAGCCATAATATTTTTTAATATAACGCCCATTGTGTTAGTCTGAAAGAAGATAGTCATAAACACCTAGGATGGCTTGAGGATGACTAAATCATTTTTGGGTGAACTATCCCTTTAAAAGCATTACACACAGAACCTTTAAGAGCCTCCAGCTGTGTGTTAGTATAGAAGAGAATTGAATCTGATCTGTGTATTCTGGTCAGAGATATAGTCCAGAAGTCATTTATGCGGCATATGTACTGGATTGTCTCGTGATGGACATTTGCTCAATGTCACAGAGCCTGTTTACATGGAAGTGTTTTGTTTCCTAGTAACAATTCTGACATGTTTTGAGCCGCAGAGTGACATGAAATTCAAAGTATCTGTTCTGGGAATGTTGTGTTTGTAAAGGACAGTTTCGCTCCTGTGACCATGTCAGTTAATTAAAACATGTCTGCTTATTACTTTTGTGTTTACAATTTTACAACTCTGTGTGTGTGTGGGGGGGTATTCCCTACGTTATGGGGACCAAATGTCCCCACAGGTATAGTAATACTAGTAAATTTCCATGAGGAAACAAGCTTATAAATCATACAGAATTATCTTTTTTGAAAATCTAAAATAGCAGAATGTTTCCTGTGATGGGTAGGTTTAGGGGTAGGGGTAGTGTAGGGGGACAGTATAAAAACCATTACACCTATGGAATGTCCCCATAAACCATGAAAACACTACATGTGTGTGTGTGTGTGTGTGTGTGTGAGTATTCACTACATTATGGGCACCAAATGTCCCCACAGGTATAGTAATACTAGTAAATTTTGATCTTGTGTGGACATTTTGGTCCCCCTGAGGAAACAAGCTTATAAATCATACAGAATGATCTTTTTTGAAAATCGAAAATAGCAGAACATTTTGTGTGATGGGTAGGTTTAGGGGTAGAGGGACAGAATGTACAGTTTGTACAGTATAAAAACCATTACGCCTATGGAATGTCCCCATAAAACATTAAAACACAACATATGTGTGTGTGTGTGTGTATGTTCATGTACAACTATCTTTGTGAGGACCAGTTTGAGTTTTATTAGACCATCAGAATGTGGACAAACAGGGTGAAGTGTGGACATTTTGGACTTTCTGAGAAGACTTGGCTTTAGGGATAAGGTTTAGGGCAAGGGTTCAGGTTAGACTGTACAAGAGTGTGTGTGTGTGTGTGTGTGTGTGTGTGTGTGGGTGTGTGTGTGAGTGGACGGGTATTCCAAAGAAAATAAATAGTATAAAAACCATTACGCCTATGGAATGTCCCCTTAAAACATGAAAACACAACATGTGTGTGTGTGTGTGTGGGTATTCCCTACATTATGGGGACCAAATGTCCACAGGTATAGTAATACTAGTAAATTTTGATCTTGTGGGGACATTTTTTTGGTCCCCATGAGGAAACAAGCTTATAAATCATACAGAATGATCTTTTTTGAAAATCTACAATAGCAGAACATTTTGTGTGATGGGTAGGTTTAGGGGTAGAGGGACAGAATGTACAGTTTGTACAGTATAAAAACCATTACACCCATGCAATGTCCCCATAAAACATGAAAACACAACATATGTGTGTGCGTGTGTGTGTGTGTGTGGACAGATATTCCAAAGAAAATAAATAGTATAAAAACCATTACGCCTATGGAATGTCCCCATAAACCATGGAAACACAACATGTGTGTGTGTGTGTGTGTGTGTGTGTGTGTAGTCCTGGTAAACCCTACCAAATGTCCCCTAAAAGATGTCAATATCCTTGACCTTGTGCGGACGTGTTTTGGACCCCGTGAAGGAAAAAGGCTTATTTAAATCATACTAAGTGATGTTTTTTGAAAATATAAAAATGCAGAAAGATCTCTGTTATGGTTAGGGTTAGAGTTAGGGGATATAATTTACAGTTTGTACAATAAAAATTATTATGTCTATGGAATGTCGCCCAAAAATATGAAACCCAGTGCGTATTAGCTGAGTGTGAGTTTTGCATTGTAATTATCAGTTTTCGTCATTCCTGCTGCCAATACATTGTGAATTGAGAGTTTTATTGACATATATATATATATATATATATATATATATATATATTATATGTTATACGTTATGTTATGTAAATTCTTGCCTGTTGCTAAAATCTCATCTATCATAACATTGAGGCCGACAATTGTTTCAGAGTTCCATTTTTTGTGGCTTGTTTCCAGGAATGTGTCATGCCATAAACGTTCAGGAATTATGAAATGACAGCAGATGAAAATCAACATTTTTGGCTTCTTAGCTGAACCTCTAAGGGTTTTTTGACAGCTGAACCTTTTTGATCTGAAGTACCCCTGAGATTTTAAGATCATATTTCAATAGTTTAACAACACAATCAAAGGTTCATGGTTCTCCGATGTCTGTTAATAATCACATGACACGCATAAATAAAACCTTTCCCTTTTATTATTAACCTTTTATTTTGGTTAGTGATGTTCTTGTTTCACTGTCAGGTCGCGTTTGGTCGATTGTTCCTACAATCTGCTTTAACTATGTGTTGTGTTGCAATTTCAGAAATACTGCACCAGTCAGCTGACCATTTCACTTGCCAGATGCGTTTTTTATTCATTTGCCGCTTCGTTTGTTCATTTTGTCTTATCAGCCAGCCAAAGATAATAAATATAAAACCTGCTGTCCTCAGAGTACCGCATCTTTACAAGTCCTTCACGTAAATGAACTCTTGTTTGAGATAACAAACTAAAACTAAAAAAAGTTGATTCATTGCAAAAATGAAATTTCTGTCATTAATTCCTCATGTCGCTCTGCACCCGTAAGACCTTCGTTCATCTTCAGAACACAAATGAAGATATTTTTTGATGAAATCCGAGTGATTCCAGCAAGATAAGGAACACTTTCAATGTCCAGAAAGACACTAAAACATATTTAAATCAGTTCAAGGTGCACAAAAAGTATTCTCGTCGCTTTTTAATTTTAAGGTTGAACCACTGCACTCGCATGAACTGATCAACCAAGTGGAGCTGGTTAAGCTAGTTAAGAAAGCCGGATGGGTGCAGGGTTTGGCAGGACTTTAACCCTGATGTTATGTTGAGGGTCAATTTGACCCGTTTAGATTTTCTGGTTGTTGGAAATATTGTATTTTTTCTTGATATTTTGTGACTTTTTCTCATTTATCATCATGAACATGCATGCAAAGTTTCAACATGCTGGTGTTTTTTGACATACACAAACAAAATTACTGTTTCGTTCGTGACGTTCGTCGGGTCAAATTGACCCGCTCTAAGGCAACTGACCCAAAATAATAACATTTCTTGGTTATATTTTGTTATTTTATTTTTATACTACCTTATGAAGCTAAAAAAAAGAGGTTTTCCACACTTATTTCAATACAGAAAAATATTTTCATGTGTGTGAAGTGCAAGAAGTTCATAAGCAGAAACTTCTTGACTTTATGAAATGAGTTTACAAAACAGCCGACTTAGGAAAAGCAAATATTTTCATTATACAGCGACATTTAATTGTTCAGTTATGATGTTCTAAGAAAAAAAAGTATGTATTTATTGCATTTAAAAATGTACTGTTTATTTTCAAATTTTGTCAAAACAAAAAAAAACATTTTCATTAAATCGTATCTTCAGATATATATATTTTTTGTTATATTTGACAAATGTTGATATTAAAAGTTTACAGTCTGTACCGGATTCTTTGTTGTTTTTCATAGTGTGATTTTTGAGGAATTGCATTGAATCCAGTTTGACCCGTAACGAGTGTACACAGAAATCGAACGGCGCATGAGGGTTAATGAAATCTGAGTATTGAAGTACACTGTTAAAAAATTACTGTAAATTTTACAGTATAATACTGGCAGCCAGTTACTGTAAAATTTACAGTAGTGTTACTGTAATTTAATTGACAGAATTTCCCTGTATTCTCTGATTACAGTAAATAACTGTATTTTTTTTAAAATTACGAAGGGTCGATTTACAGCAATATTCTGTAAATTTGAGTCAAACCAACACGTGACCCCAGAATGCATTGCAGTTTACAGCAATATGCTGTATTATTAAAAAAAACCAGCCAGCGGCTGTAAAATAATGCTGTCATTTTTACAGCAATTCATTACAGTGTATTCTGTCTTTGTTTGCTCTCAGGGTCAGCTGAAGGACTGCGAACCCGAGGAAGATGGAGTTGCGGAGTTGATCGATGAAACTGACGAACAAAGTGAAAACCATGACACAGTTGATGGGTAAGACATTTCCGTAACTCGTCTCATCATCTTCACTGCAGAAACAAACCTTCAGTCGTCTTCTGAGCATCTGCGGATGGCAAACAGTCTATCATATGCCACGTTTCAGCAGTTTTGGTGACGTACTAAACTAAAAGTAGCAATGCCGGCTGTTTAAAAAACAATGTTGCTTTTCCAGTAACAAGTTATTTTCATTTCATCTGGCGTGACAAAATGTGTGTTTTTACATATGTTGTACAAAAGCCGAACGAGTTTTTGAGGTGAGAATCAACTAACCTCTCTGCAAATTGTTTCGTTTAGATGATTCGTTTCAATATTGTTGGATTCAGTGATTCAATCATTCCGTAGTAGTTCATATCTGAGTCGAAAAAGTATTATTTTATATTTATTTTATCTTACATTTAAATGACATAAATGATCCTTTTATCAATATAGCATAAATTGTTCAAGTTTGATGTGGTCGACTTAATGGGGGTCCACATTAATATTTATCAAAGTAATTACATACCGTCAAAGTTATAATATAGTGAGTTTTTTTTTAGGAGCTTGTAATGCAGCTTGACTGAGTTTAGTGTCACCAACACTGCATTAAAGTTACCTTTAAGAAAGTTAAGAAAACAATGAAAAAGAATTGATCAAAAATGACAGTAAAGACATTCATAATGTTGTAAGATTTCAAATAAATGCTGTTCTTTTGAACTTTCTAGTCATCAAGCGATCCTGAAATTTTCCTCGGAAATATGAAGCGGTTTTCAACATTGATAATAAATAACAAGAAGTGTTTCTTGAGCATCAAATCAGCATATCAGAATGATTTCTGAAGGATCATGTGACACTGGAGACTGGAGGAATGATGCTGGAAATTCAGCTTTGATCACAGGATATAAATTACATTTTACTCTATATTAAAAGTGAAAACTGTTCTTTTTAATTGCAATAATATTTCAGAATATTATTGATTTTACTGCATTTTTGATCAAATAAATGCAGCTTTGGTGAGCAAATAATAATTCAGCACAATAACAACTTTGGAACGGCAGTATATTATTATATTCACTCAATGTCGCTCGTTTGATAAGACGAGTTTTATGGATGTCAGTCTTGCTCAGACTCTCCCCTAGTGGTCATGAAGTGCACCACAGTTTCTCTGGCTGTAGAGTTGTGTTTTCATATGTTTTTATCTGTTCAGTGTTGGCACAGAGAGCAGAGTCAGTCAAGCCCTAAAGAGGCTGACTCGGCGAAACACATCTGAGTCACACCCGCCAGATGTCCCGGCTGAGGAGGAGCCCGAACTGCTACCTGTCCTTGAGGTGAGTTTCATTGGATTTTACGTGACCTGATATAGTTTAAAACAGAGCCTATAGAAAATGATCATATCCCTTTGAATTTGTTACTTTATTTATTTATCAAAATCCATTCCAAAAAAGAATTTAATGACATTTCCAGCGTTTTTTTTTGTGTTTGTTTTTTTTTTGTTTTTTACACATTTTGCCTTAAAACAAAAAAAGGAAAAGAAAAAGGCAACAGTTCTGAAAATTATTTATTCATTTTTTTAAATGAAAAACTAGAAGAACAGGGTTGGAAAAGTCACCAGTTGTTAGAGTTCAGGTTCTGTTTATCTGTTCCCCAGTCCTGTCATCTGTCACATGTTCCTTGTTTTGATTTCCAGTCCTGTCATTTTCACGTGGTCTTTGTTTTCAGTCTGTCATGTGTCCCATTATTAGTCCATCGTCTTCAGCTGTGTCTCGTCTGTAATCATGTCCGTGCCCCGCTCGTTATCCTCCTGTGTTCATCTGTATATATTCCCTCTGTGTCCGTCCAGTCATTGTCCGTCGTTGAAGTTGCGTGTGCGTTAAACTCCTGTATTCCTGCCTGTTTTCTGTCTATAAATAAACGTTTCAACGTGAAGCTCCAGTCGTCGTGTCCTCATCGAGACAACACGTTACACCAGTCCCTTAATTTAATACTTTATAGAGCCATTAATCTTTTTGGAAATGTCTATATTAGCTTTGCACACCTAGATTGGGGAATATTTGCCCATTTTTCTTTCCAGAATTGCTCGAGTTCAGTCAAATTCCGTGATGAGTGGCAATGGACCGCTCTCTTTTCCACAGATTGGATTTAAAGGGATAGTTCACCCCAAAAAATGTGAAAATTATCCCATGGTTTACTCACCCTCAATGATCATATCCCTTTGAATTTGTTACTTTATTTGTCGTACATCTGAAATCAAAACCCATTAAAAAAAAAAAAAAAATTAATGACATTTCCAGCTTTTTTTTTTACACATTTTGCCTTAAAACAAAAAAAGGAAAAGAAAAAGGCAACAGTTCTGAAAATTATTTATTCTTTTTTTTTTTTAAATGAAAAACTAGAAGAACAGGGTTGGAAAAGTCACCAGTCCCTTAATTTAATTCTTTATAGAGCCATTAATCTTTTTGGAAATGTCTATATTAGCTTTGCACACCTAGATTGGGGAATATTTGCCCATTTTCCATTTACTTCTTTCTCAAGTTCAGTCAAATTCCGTGATGAATGGCAATGGACCGCTCTCTTTTCCATAAATTGGATTTAAAGGGATAGTTCACCCCAAAAAATGTGAAAATTATCTTTTTACTCACCCTCAAGCCATCCTAGATGTATATGACTTTCTTCTTTCAGACAATTGAGATGTATTTAAAAATATCCTGCTTCTTCCACGCTTTATAATGGAAGTGAATGGGGTTTGAGATTTTAAAGCCCAAAAAAATGCATCCATCCATCATAAAAATAATCCATAGAGCTCCAATGGGTTAATAAAGTCCTTCTGAAGTGAAGTGATGGGTTTTTGTAAGAAAAATACCCATATTTAAAATTTTATTAACTAAAATATGTTACGTGTTTGCAAAGACCGCACGAAGATGAATGAAATCCCGAATGTCTCTTTTAATGACAAAAAATCAGGAAGAATACACATTAAACACATCCACACACGAACAATAACCGACCAGGAGTGAGGGAAACAAAGGGAATATAAACAGACACTAATGACGAGGACACAGGTGACGATGATAACTAATAATAACAAACAGCTGATGATAATGAAACAAACGAAGACAGGGAAGGAAAACTAGGTGACACAAGGAGCACATGACAGGGAAAAACAGACAGACAGGTAACCAGACTCTAACAGAATAACTAGTTTCCGGCAGACGGCCGTCAGCATCGGAAGAGTGACCTCTGACCCGACACGTAATGACGAATGCGGAAGTACAGAGGATAGAGCAAAACAAAACACCGGTCACCAATTAGAAGTCTAAAACGAGAAATTTTACAGAGAAATGTCAGAGGATTTCAATATATAAGTGAAGAGGCGTCATACATCGTGTCAGGGGTCATCCTGAGCTTTATGCGTACGCTTGCCTGCTGGAGGCTGGATTGTATAGTTTACAAAGCTTTATAGTTTCACGTTTTTTCTAAGAAAAACCCATCTCGTCGCTTCAGAAGGCTTTTATTAACCCCGTGGAGCCGTGTGGATTACTTTTATGATGGATGGATGAGAAAAAGAAGTCAGAATTGTGAAACGCAAACTCACAATTGTGAGAGAAAAAACAAATTGTGAGAAAAAGTTGCAGTGACGAGTGAATTATACAATGACTCACAAACGTGGATCATCAGGTCATGACAGGACAGTTGAGTTGACAGTTGGGCAATTTTTATATAAATTCAGTCATTTTGTCTTGTTCAGGACAGAACTAAATAAAAATAACAACATTTTCCCTCTGTTGATGAAACTGAACTCGTCTTTTTCAGACGGTCAGAGTCAGAGAATCAGCAATCGCTGTTTAAATGACATTAAAACTTTGGTAATCTAAAACACTTTTCAGATGGAACTGTAATCTGATTACCACCCATTTAAAATGTACCTGTAATGAAATAGTCACTCAAATTTTTAAATACGTAACTAAGTTACTTATATTTCGTTACTCCCCGACCCTGAGAGTAATGGTATATTCACTGATCACTTTACCAAACCAGGTATTTCACTAATTAATTTTCATTAATCCTCCAGAATGTTTTAAAATGTCACTTTGATGATAACGGTTATAAGGGTTACCCATGTACATACAGCTCACAAAAGTAAAAGACTTAATTTATTTTATTTTCCAGGGTGTAATGTGACAAAAGGTAAAGATTGTCACAGTGTATGATGACTTTACGCCACTGTTTATGTTATGTTATGTAAAAGTGGTCCTTATGCACCTGTCTCCGTGTGTATTTGTGTGTATTTCTGCATGGATCAGGCTGCAGCTCCTCGGCTGGACTCCAGTGTTTTACGTTCGAAGGTCGATCTGTCGAAGAAACGAAGCATAAAGCGATCCAGGCCGACACGGGCCGTCCGGCAGAGAGACGCCCTGCCCGCGCTGACGGAGGGAACGAACCCCGACTGGAGGTTCTGCGACTCCACAGGTGGGCTCATATATACACTACCGTTCACGTTTTTAAAGAAGTCTCTTCTGCTCACCAAAGCTGCGTTTATTTGATCAATTTATTTTAAAACGCATTTTATTCCTGTGATCAAAGCTGAATTTTCAGCATCATTCCTCCAGTTTTCAGAGTCACATGATCCTTCAGAAATCGATGATTTCTTTTTTTCTAGGTTTCTTTGAATAAAACGTTCAAAAGAGCAGCATTTGTTTGACATAAAGATCTTTTGTTACATTATAAATGTCACTTTTGTTGTGTCCTTGCCAAATAATTTCTTTAAAAAAGAATAAAAAGAACAGTACTGACCGCAAACGTATCAATCTGTTACAGATGCAAAAGATCCATGTTCCAATGGAAGGGACTCAGAGTCAGAAGAGGAGCCGTCCCGGGACGTCACGTCCCCTTCAGCACCCAGCCACCCGAAGAGAGTCCCTATGTTTCCTGGGATGGACCCTTCAGCCCTCATGGTAGAGCATCACATGGATGTTTAGCACTTTATGTGCCAGCTGATGAGTCCAGTATTGCTGGGATTGTAAATGTTTAGGCTTCGTTCACTGGAAACCTTTTACACTTTAAAAAGCTTCTACTAAATTCGGTAACAGCGAGTCATCTCACCCCAGAAAATTTTTTCACTCAGAAATTGCTAGTAAATTTCATAAACAATTACAATGTGTAACGGGGTTAAATGGAAGGAAGGAGGCAGGAACTGGCGAACGTTCAACATACTTTTTAATAAACTCAAAAACAAACAATAAAATGAAAGTAAAAGGGCGGCAGTCGCCGTGAGGAACACACACAAAATAAAACACAACATAAATTCCAGGCCTGGTCCTCTCTCGTCCTTCACTGTCGTCGCTCCTCTTTTATGCTTCCGGAGCTCCTCCGTGAGAGACACGAGACCGGTGTAGCGCGCAGCTGGCGCTCGTTATCTCTTGCGTCACCGGCCTCGCGCCGTTCCCTCACGGCTCTCGCCCGCCCTGCTCGTCACACAATGAAATGGCAAGAAACACACTTGACAGAAGTCTCTTCTGCTCACCAAGGCTGCATTTACTTCATCAAAAATACAGTAAAAACTGTACAATTATTACAACTTTTCTATTATAATGTATTTTAAAATGTAATTTATATCCTGTGATCAAAGCTGAATTTTCAGCATCATTCCTCCAGTCTTCAGAGTCACATGATCCTTCAGAAATCATTCTGATAGGATGATTTGAAACATTTCCTCATATTATCAACATTGAAAAAAAATAAAATGTTGTGCTGCTTCATATTTTTGTGGAAATCGTTTTTTGTGCAATTGTTGCAATACCAACAATGATTTCGCTGCGAGGTCTTTTAGTTGAAAAATGCTATAATTTGAAAATAAAATTTTAATTATTATTTTCTGGAATATAATATTTTGGTGACACTTTACGATATGGATTCATATGTTAACAATAGTGCTCTACATTAGTTAACATAAAAAAATAGCACTTTGTTCATGTTCATTTCAACATTTACTAATACATTTTTCAAAATTAATATAAATGCTTTTTTAATGCACTGTGAACTAGCATGAACAAACACTGACCATTAACATTTTAATGAACTCACATTAACAAAGATGCTGTCAAACACGTGTTGCTTATTGTTAACACATGTTAGCTAATTCATTTATTAATATTAGTAATTGTTCCAATTTACAAAAAGGCCAGCACCAAACCAGCCTCAACTAGCAAAAAACATTCATTCCTGTCTCAGTCGTTTCAACGAGGTTGTCTGAGTTCTTCTAAGTCATGCGTTTCTTTCCGTTTCTTTCTCTTCAGGCACAGCTAAAGCGGAGAAGTGGAGTCGGGGAAGCAGACAGCCCACCAGAAGCACAGACGCCTCCGTCTGTTCCCAAACGCTCTCCCCGCACACCTACCATGTCCCTCGGCCCCAGAGTGCTGCCCCCTGTTGACGCCAAGGACAGCGGGTGAGTCTTTCCTTCCTTATTGTGATGTTTTATGGCAAGCCGCTTTGACTTTTATTCATTTTCAGGATATGAACTTGTGATATCAACAATTACATTTCCACTAGTCTAAACTATAATTGTTGATATCTGTAATTGTATTTTTACTAGTGAAATCTCACCATTGGCTGCCATTCAAATTCAATTGTCTATATCAAGAATTAATTTCTTACGAGTTGAAATTTCAGTTTCACATATCAGGAATACAATTCTTACTAGTAAAAATGCAAATTTCTAACAATTACACTGTTACTAGTGCAAATGTCTATTCTTGATATCAACAACTGAATTGCTGCTAGTAAAAATGTCATTTCTGATATCAAGATAATTTCTGAGATCTAAAACGGCTTTCTTACGAGTAAAAATCACATTCATGATATCAGAAATTAACATTTTTACTAGTAGCAATTCAGTTGTTGATATCAAGAATAGACATTTGCACTAGTAACAATGTAATTGTTGATATCAGAAATTTGCATTTTTACTAGTAAGAATTGTATTTCTGATATGTGAAACTGGAATTTCAACTAGTAAGAAATGAATTCTTGATATCAACAATTGAATTTGAATGGCAGCCTATGGCGAGATTTCACTAGTAAAAATGCAAATTTCTAACAATTACATTGTTACTAGTGCAAATGTCTATTCTTGATATCAACAACTGAATTGCTGCAAGTAAAAATGTTCATTTCTGATATCTGAAATGAATTCCTGATATCAATATCATTTCTGATATCGAAAACGACTTTCTTACTAGTAACAATCACATTCATGATATCAGAAATGAACATTTTTACTAGTAGCAATTCAATTGTTGATATCAAGAATAGACATTTGCACCAGTAACAATGTAATTGTTGATATCAGAAATTTGCATTTTTACTAGTAAGAATTGTATTCCTGATATGTGAAACTGGAATTTCAACTAGTAAGAAATGAATTCTTGACATCAACAATTGAATTTGAATGGCAGCCTATGGTGAGATTTCACTAGTAAAAATACAATTACAGATATCAACAATTATAGTTTATACTAGTGGAAATTGAATTGTTGATATCACAATATCCTGAAAATGAATAAAAGTCAAAATGGCTTGCCATAGATGTATATCTGAGTGAAACAAACAAGAACAAATGCAGGGTGGGACTTGATTTTGTCCGTCAGGAATAGATTGGATGGTTGATGTTTGCTATTGGTGGATCTCGTGTGAGTGACAGGTTGCTCCGCCCACACTCCAGTAATCACATCATCAGAGAAGAGAGGAGATGATGCTGCAAGAGGGAGGGGAAGTTATTTTGATTGAAGATTTCCAGCGCTGATGTGCACGGATAAAGCATTTACACTAAACAACAGAAGAAATGTCCATTTTTATTTCATGGTGATCTACCTTTGACATAGTTTGACACATCGGATGTTTTACGGTTACCAAATATTTATGGTGGTGCTTCATTCAGTATTTTTAGCACATTTATCTGGATACGTAATGATGAATTTAATAAGTATGATCTGATTTATGTTAAGTGTTAGTTATTTGTAATAACGGTGATTCATGTCAATCCAGGGCCGGCTCTTCACCATCATGGCTGCTTGAGCTCAAATCCAAGAAGCGAACGAGTCAACCTGAAAGTGAAGCATGAAGTGTGTGTAGCTCAGGTGAGTGTGTTCTCTGATGCCCTCCATGAATAATGAATTGTTCTAAATCTTTGAGGATTTTCCTGAAATCTCTCTCATAATTAGATGATTAGAGAGCACTCTTAGAAGAAACGGTTCTATATAGAGCCTTAAAGGGATAGTACACCCCAAAATTAAAATTCTGTCCTTAATTCCTCATGTGGTTCTACACCCGTAAGACCTTCGTTCATCTTCAGAACACAAATGAAGATATTTTTGATGAAATGTGATGATTCAGTGAGTCTCTATTGAACGAGAAAGATATTAAAATATATTTAAATCAGTTGATGAGTACAGTGGTTCAACCTTAATATTATAAAGAGACGAGAATACTTTTTGTGCGGCAAAATAACGACCTTTCAACAATATCTAGTTCCAAAACGCTGCTTCGTGAAGCTTTACGAATCTTTTGTTTCGAATCAGTGGTTTGGATCGCGTATCAAACTGCCAAAGTCACGTGAAGTATTGAAATTGCGAATCATTTATGACGTAACGAAGCCTCGTTTACTGAATCATGTGACTTTGGCGCTTTTGAAGCTTTATGGAACTAGATAATGTTGAAAAGTCGTTGTAACACAGTTCGTAAGAACGGGAAGAAGGAGGCGGGAACCGGCGAACATTCAACAACTTTAATACTAAAATAAACAAACAATAAAACAAAAGTAGAAGAGCGGCAGTTCCTCACGGCGACTGCCGCCCACACAAACAAAATAAAACACAACATAAAATCCAGGCCTGGTCCTCTCTCGTCGCTCCTCTTTCATGCTTCCGGAGCTCCTCCGTGAGAGACACGAGACCGGTGTAGCGCACAGCTGACGCTCATTATCACTCGCGTCACCGGCCTCGCGCCGTTCCCTCACGGCTCTCGCCCGCCCTGCTCGTCACAGTCGTTATTTTGTTTGAACGTTTTTAGTCTAGTCAGCTCGTCACTGTCAGAATGATTGAAATGGCCAATCAAATCAAAGTAGGCGGGGTTTACCGTTCACAGAAGCAGAGCGTGAATTTCAGTTTAACGTTGAGGATTTTAACAACGTTAACGATGTTCGAGATAGAAATGTTAAATGTCAATCCAGTGTACAAACTACTCTAATTTTTTTCTCCAATATGGCCGTTTTCAATGTGATGAGGCAAGAAACGGTTAAAAATATAAATAGAAGTACAAATGTGCATTTTTTAATGCAAATATTATTTCCAAATAGTTCAAAATCTTTTTTAGAATTAGACCTAGAATTTCACTTCACTCGCCTATTTTGTTATTCTATTGATGCTTCATAAAAAAAAATTGCCAATGTTCAAGACATGCTTACGACCTTAACATTAAATTTTTTAAATTGTAAACATGCTTTATTAAACGTGAAAGCATTATGCGATCATTTAAGACATTTCTCCTTATATAGAACCTTTTTGGCGTAAAGGGTTCTTTAAAACCGAGTCAAGAACCCTAGAGTTCTATGTAGAACCCTGTACTGAACCATTTATTCCAAGAGTGGAATATTTGCATGTTGCTCCCTTCATCCCCAGCAGAGGGTAACAAAATCCACTTTTATATCACTTTGACTTTTTTGTAATGTGGTTGCAAATGTGTCTTCTTCCAGTTTTTGAAGGGCGTTTACCCTGCTGTCTTTCCTCACAGGTCTGATGCCGTTTGAGAGGAAATCCTCTGTGTGACGCCACAAAGATGCCAAATGAACCGACTTGCATAAATGAGAAGTGCAATGAGCCTTTCATTCTCATACCGACTGATTATCAGACATTTTTTCGAGTACGTGTCCTGGACTAAAATGTTTTTACGCTCTGCCAAGATGATGCACCTTTTTATTTTCACATGAAAATCTGTCATAATCAGCTCAAGATCATGTCTTTGAAAAGCATGAGCTTTTGGACCGCGAGTTCATTTTAATTCTGTTTACATGTATTCATTGAGCGGATGATATTATCCTAAGTGATGATGGTAAAACAAGCAAATTCATCTTGAAGTCCGTCTTCTGTCCATCTCTCATCATGGGAAAAGCGGATGTCAGTATAGCTTCGTGCCACAATGCACTTTAAAAGACTCGGAGCACTGGAAGAAGTGCCTGGGGGGTCTCACTTTGCATCTGATTTCGATTTTTCTTTAAATATTGCATTTCTAAAAGTCTGATCTTAAGATATTCATTATGACATTGCTATCATTTTTCTTTCTTTCAATAGTTTTTGTTCGGTTTACAATGTGTCCAACTTGTTCTGAACATCATTCGATCTTGTTTACTTTTGTTATCATTCTTAAATGGTTTATTCTCAAAAGCAAATGTGCTTCAATCGGGCCCGTTTCATTACAGTCCTGCCAAGAACACTTTTACGAAACACAAATCAGAGTTATAATAACGTATAATAATAAGTTGTGTTTGTAATTGCGTTCCTTTTGAATGTTTTTCGGTCATTTTCTATGTTTGTTTACTGACTTCGGCTGTGTAAATCGCTGCTCCAGGAAAATGTTTACCTGTTTAATGTTGGGAAATGGGAGTTGTGTTTTATAAAAAATGAATTATGATTTACAATCAAGGGATATCTTCATTAAATATTTTTTCAAATGGGGAGCAATTTTGTCTTCGTATATACTTATATCAGCAGATACAAGCAATGAGGTGTAAAAAAAGCTTTTAAAAGTGCATTTACAGTAGGTTAGTGACAGAAAATGCAGTTACAGAAGAATCCGACGAAGAATGGTGAGTCCTATGGAACATTGTTAGAGTTATTGTATATGTATTTTATCTCACTCTGGATAATATTTTGTGGGAAATGGCTGTTTAAAATGTTTCTGAATTAGCAATTTAGTATGGAGGACCAGGAATGCCACATAAAAATAAAACGATGAATCAATTAATTCATTTAATAATTCACACATAAAAATGTAAATAAATAAATCACTTTTAAATAGGCAAATAACTCTTGTAGAGAGAGTCGGCTCTTCAAATTGAGACGAAAGCTGATTGGTTGCTCCCACGTGTGTGCCGTCCAATGGCATTTTAGCACTCGATTGACAAAATGGATAAAGAAAAGCGTTTGGCAAACCGAGAGAGAAAAGCAATTGGCAAATCCTTTTTTTAAAAAGCGTTTTAAAAAGCCATTTAAAAGGCGATTTAAAAAGAGATTTAAAATGATTTACAAAATTTATTTTTTTATTGTTCTATTAATCTACATTTAAAAACAGGAATTATTAAATAAGCAACTTTAAATACGTCTATTTATTTGCCTATTTAAAAGTGATTTATTCATTTACATTTTTATGTGTGAATTCTTAAATGAATTAATTGATTCATCGTTTTATTTTTATGTGGCACTCCTGGTCCTCCATAATTTAGCTCTTCTCAGTAGGTTAAGTGAGCTAGGACGTCTAATAAACACTTTATCGCTTTTGCGTGAGCCATACATACTCTTTCAATAGTGTTTTAGCACAAAACTCGGCGTTTAATTTAAATTGAAGTTGCGAGAAGGTTAGTTCTACAAAGATCTGTTTATTGATGTTCATTTTTATTTATTTAATGGTACACGATTTAACTTTTTTTTTTGTTCAAAATTACTCAAATTTAAATAATGAGTCAATACATGATCAATCCTTCTTCCAAAACATGTTTTTGTTTTACCCTGATTCACTGTGGTAAGAAGATTATAAGTGTTTACGTTTAGACATGTTTGCGCGGGAAATTGCGTACCACGTCACTCGCCCGTTAGTTGTCACAAGGGAGAAAGTCGCAAAATGGCGGAGAATCACCCGTTTTCATGAAGGAGATCGGGAGATGCGTTTTTATTACTCAACAGGTGAGTGAGGTATTTTATTAAACAGATAGACTGTCATATTTAGCTCTCTAACAGAGTTTAGTGTAAAGTATTATCTATTGTGAAGGCTCGTTTCGTTATGGTTGTGGTAGCGCTGTGGCCATATTCATCCGCTTCAGTAACGCAGAGCCGAAGCACAACCGAAGAAATGTTCTTCCGCAAAATGGATGCCGTTTTTGTTTTGTTTTTTGACTGACCAAAAAGTTACGTATTGTACCGTGTGTGTGTTTTTTTATTATTTGCAATTAAAGTGAGCGTCTTACAACATCAGAATTTAATAATAATAAAAAGAATTTATATCATATTTGATCTAACACATAAAAATGACTTTTGTTTGTGTAAACAAATTTGTAAGGATGAATTTACAGCGCCAGCTTGCATTTCTAACCAATAAATGAGACAAAAAAAAAACTTTGTTATGTTAAGGCTACCTTTATTCAAACAAAAAATACAGTAAAACATTAATACTGTAAAATAGTATTACAATTTAAATGTTTTATGTTTGACTCTATTTTAAAATGCATTGATCAAAGCTGATCTCTTCAGTTTTCAGTGTCACATGATCCTTCATAAATCATTAGAATAAATTATTTCTAATTCTTTCTAAAATTATCAATGTTGTTTGTGCTGCATATTTTTTTCAGGATCCTTTGATGAATGGAAAGTTCAAAAGAACAGCGTTTATTGGAAACGGAAATCTTTTCTAGGTTTATAAATGTCTTTACTGTCCCTTTCATTCAGTCTAATGTGTCCTTTCTGAATAAAAATACTCATTTTAAAAAATCGTACATTCTCTAAAGTTTCGAACAGTCACGCCACTTCAAAAATAAAATGATTCCTTATTAATTTCAGTAAAAAAAAAATGAAAAATTTTAACCAGATTTAAAAAAAAAAAAAATTGTAAAGTGATTTATATTTTATTTGAATAAATTACACTAAAAATGCATTAAAAATAACCCAAGTTGGGTTGAAAATGGACAAACTCAGCGATTGGGTTGTTTTAACCCAGTGGTTGGGTTAAATGTTTGCCAAAATCATTGTTTAAAAATAACTAAATGTCTGGCTTAAAATGAACCCAAAATAGGTTGGAAATTAAAAATCAGACACAATTAACATTTAATAATAATAAATTAATTTAAGAATGTTTAGATATTTCTGGAAAACAACAAGAATACTGAGGAAGAACATCATTTTTTGCAATGTTAATTTTAAGCAAAAATGAGAGATATTGCCTCGGAAACCAGCTGAAATAAAATTATTTGAAGGGTTTTTATATTTAATTTTATTTCAGTAAATAAACTCCTGACTCCAGGAGTAATGAAAAGATTTATCTTGAACTCTGTCATGGAAACTAGCATGTATAAACCGTAATTAAACAATTTAATAATCAATTAAAAAGCAATTTATACCCGTATGATATTACATTGTACCCACATTGGACCAGCGGTTTGGAAAATGGATGGATCACTCTAAAAAAAAAAAAAAAAAATGTTCAAAAACAACCCAATATGGGTTGAAAATGAACAATTCCACCAGTTGGGTTACATATTTGACCCAACCTACTGGACAGTTTTATATCACCCAACTATTATTTAAAAATAACTATATGTCTGGCTTAAAATGAACCCAAAATATGTTGGAAATTAAAAATCAGACACATAATGACTAGAGGAAACAATAATAATCAAAAGGTGAACATTTAATCATAATAAATGTTTAATTATTATTCATTAACTTATTAATAAATGTTCATTTCCAACATATTTTGGGTTCATTTTAAGCAAGCAATACAGTCATTTTCAAACAACAGTTGAGTTCAATAAAACTACCCATCAGGTTGGTCAAACATTTAATCCATTTGCTGGGTTTGTCCATTTTCGACCCAACTTGGGTTGTTTTTATATAATGTAATAATTGATTTTATTCATGTGTTGAAAACAACCTCAAAGTTTGAGAATCCATCAGCTGACGAGTGGAGTGGGTTAAGGCACACAGAGGCGGCTCACGGGACTGCAGTGACCAGAGAGAGAGAGAGAGAGAGAGAGGGGGGGGGGAGGGGGAGGAGGGGGAGGAGGGGGAGGGGGAGGAGGGGGAGGAGGGGGGAGGGGAGGAGGGGGAGGGGGGGGGGGGACGACAGTGAGCAGGGTTGTGATGACAGCAGCTGATCCCGTCTGAATCCTCTTGGCTCGCGCCCTGTCGGTGCCCGCTGTACCCATGCTGGCAGCAGAGCAGACCGGTGGCTGCGGGCAACTCCTGCCAACTCGCGGCCTATTGAGAGGCAGTCTGACGGACACAAATGCGAACGACAGACTTGCTGCATCAACAGCAATCGACGCCCAACCCATTTCTGCTGCTGTGGACGGAATTAAACCATAAATACCCCCAGGTCCCCTCCACTCGCCCGGCACACCCTCACCTCCACACACACTCACACACACACACCCACACTCACGCTGAGAGACAGTGGAGGTGTGAGAAGAACTGACAGGAGAAACAGGTAAAGTCTTATTGTTTGAATATCTAATGAATTGTTCTAATATTTAATATAGAAGTGAGTATGAATGTGGAAGGAGAAGTCATGATCCATTGATTTTTTTTTTACTTGAAATCGTTTTTGTCTTCATTTTTGAAAGTGTTTGCGTTGAAAGCATGCGTGTGCGTCTTTCTCGTTTTCTCACATTTTGCTGTTTTGTTTTGTTTTGTTTGTCATGCGATGAAAATAATTCCTAAAGTGTTCCTTTTGAAAGATTTTAACGTTGGTTAACCCTCATCTCTGTTCAAAATAAATGTCACTCGTTTCGATGTTTCGTTTGTTTTTTGGTTTCGTCTGGTTTTGTTTTGTTCTCTGTTGCAAACGACTGTTCGATGAACACAATTACTTGTGTTTTTTCAGCGCTTGTTAGACCTCAACTTTTGCATCTTTGTTCAAAATGCTAGAAAATGTTTATCTTTTTAATGTTGCGCAACAGGAGTTGTGTTTTATATAAAAAAAATAAATAATAATTGTTGCATTAAAAGTTCGCTTATGCAATGCTTATCATTCTTCAAAACAAATGCCACGATATTTCGTTACATGCCGTTCAGGTATTTAAAAGTGTCTGTGTGGATCAAATCTCATTTATTCTCTCCGTTTGACGTTTGGGTTGATTTAAGCGGTTCTCGTGATCGCTGGTGTGTGACGCGACTCAGAATGGCTCTTTCTCAATTAACTCTAACGTGTTTGACAGGCGGAGAGATGTCGGATCAGCAGGGAGTCCCAGATCAGCAAGTCGCTGGGAAGAGCCAAGGAGGAGCAGGAGCAGTTTACAAGGTCCAAATATGCTAATTTATACAGTTATTATTCACAGAGGAAAGCCTCTGTTTGTATTACGTATCAATTTCAAATTCACATGCATAAATAGACACAGTGTGTCAATAGACAATAAATGACTGTGGAGCATCTCACATCCATATGGAGATGTTGTGAGATCGCTTCTTGACGAGACTTAAAGGATTCGTTCGCTTCGTAATTAAAATCTCCTCATAATTTACTCACCCCCATGTCATCCAAGATGTTTATGACTTTCGTTCTTCAGTTGAAAAGAAATGAAGGTTTTTGAGGAAAACATTCCAGGATTTTTCTCCATATAGTGGACTTCAATGGGGTTCAACAGGTCCAAATGTCAGTTTCATAGAGCTCTACATGATCTTAGACGAGGAATAAGAGTCTGATCTAGAGAAACCATAAAAAATATGATTTATAAATAAATATTTATTTACTTTTTAACCACAAATGCTCGTCTTGCACTGCTGTGATGCGCCACACATTACGTAATCACGTTGGAAAGGTCACGTGATGTAGGAGGAAGTACCGACCCAGTGTTTACAAAGTGAACGTGCAAAGACTAAATCATACCGCTTTAACAAAAAAAGGTAAAACAACAATATCGGACGATTTTGTAGTTGGTGGCAAAGAGTTTGTTGCCCTACCCACGTGACCTTTCCAACGTGATTACATGATGTGTGGCGCATCACAGAGCAGTAAAGGCTAGCATTTGTGGTTAAAAAGTATATAATATTTTATTTTTTAGAAAATGACAGATAGTTTCTCTAGATAAGACTCTTATTCCTCGTCTGGGATCATGTAGAGCTCTCTGAAACTGACATTTGGACCTGTTGAACCCCATTGAAGTCCACTATATGGAGAAAAATCCGGGAATGTTTTCCTTAAAAACCTTTCGAATGAAGAAAGAAAGACAAAAACATCTTGGATGACATGGGGGTGAGTAAACTCTCAGGAAATTTGAATTCCGAACTAATCCTTTAAGACAACGTCTCCATTTGTTGTATATTTAATCTCGTTGCTTCCTTGAAAAACAATTGAGATGTTGTAGAAATCTCATTTGTGAATTGCCTGTCCTACATGAGTTAATGTAAATACATCACCCGCCAATGAGCGATATATTTCTTGCAGTATATATTGTAGTCTATGTTAACTAATGGAACTTTATTGTACAGGATTACCAATCTAATGCCGCGATGTCTGTTTTTAGGACGATTTTCCCTGTGATGATGCAAATATTTCAGATTTGATCAGATCCGTGATCTATTGGTCAGCCCGCATTCTCTAAAACATTGAACTGAGGTTAAAAAAAGGCAACTCATGAAACGAGACAAAAACAAATTCTTTACTGAAGTGATTCTGACAATTTGCATGAATGGTTTTACACAGAAATGCTGAAACCCAAACCGTTTATGACTTAAAATGTATTGAATGTATTATTTGAACAGGTCTCACTGTATGAATTCGAGAACTTCCGAGGAAAAAAGGTCGAGCTGTCGGCAGAATGCAAGGACTTGATTGAGAAGAACTTGGAAAAAGTTGGATCGATCATAGTCGAGTCTTGCCCGTGAGTACATTTTTCGCTTTTGCAACCCTGATCAAACTCGCCTGAAACGGCTCATCGAGGGCTGTGTGTGAAATCGTTCCCTATACCCTTAAATAGAGCACAGCCATTTCTAGCGCTGTCCGAAACCATAGTGAACTCATTCAATCCCATAATGCACCGCAACAACAAGCGTACAACTGATGCTCAATGGCTAGAGAATACCCATAATGCACTGTGACGGTCGCACCGAATGTATTCTAACGTCTCGCCAGAAGATGATGAATCATCCATCACTCTAAAAAATGAACCAGCTTGTTTTAACCCAGCGGTTGGGTTAAATGTTTGCCCTGGGTTTTATTTAACTCAACTTTTGTTTAAAAATGACTGTATTGCTTGCTTAAAATGAGCCCAAAATATGTTATTAATATGTTTATAGTTATTTATTATTAATATGTTAATGAATAATAATTAAACAAATTGCGTATTATTAAATGTTCACCTTTTGATTATTATTGTTTCCTCTAGTCATTAGGTCTGATTTTTAATTTCCAATATATTTTGGGTTCATTTTAAGCCAGACATATAGTTATTTTTAAATAATAGTTGGGTGATATAAAACTGTCCAGTTGGTTGGGTCAAATATGTAACCCAACTGGTGGAATTGTTCATTTTCGACCCATATTGGGTTGTTTTTGGACATTTTTTTTAGTGATCCATCCATTTTCCAAACCGCTGGTCCAATGTGGGTCCAATGTAATATCATACATATCATAAATTCCTTTTTAATTGATTATTAAATTGTTTAATTACGGTTTATACATGCTAGTTTCCATGACAGAGTTCAAGATAAATCTTTTCATTACTCCTGGAGTCAGGAGTTTATTAACTGAAATAAAATTAAATATAAAAACCCTTCAAATAATTTTATTTCAGCTGGTTTCCGAGGCAATATCTCTCATTTTTGCTTAAAATTAACATTGCAAAAAAAATGATGTTCTTCCTCAGTATTTTTGTTGTTTTCCAGAAATATCTAAACATTCTTAAATCAAGGTGACTGAAGATATTATGATATGAAGTCTTGTTTAATGAAAAATAAATCAAAGTGAATGGGCTTAAAAAAATCTTTAATTACGTTTACTTTTCTGACTCCACCGGAAGATACTTTTTCTCGTTTTCAACAAAAATGATTAATATCTTCAGCCATTTTGCATCTCAAGTAAATGTATCTTGATGTAAGAATGTTTAGATGTTTGTCCTGGAAAGCGAGAAAAATATTTAGGAATTTTTGCAATGAAAAAACATAATAAAAACTATATACTCTAGACATACAACACTCAACAACATTACTTTAACTAAGATTAAAATGTAAGCAGGAAATCTAAAAATTTCATATATATCAAAGAAAAACTATCAATGATACTTTTTACTTACTTTACTTTTTGTTGTTAAATTATTCAAATGAACCGAAAATCTCACGGATATTTCTAGTAAATGTGTCAAAAAGGTTTGGGAATCCCTGCTTTAATCAAAAGGAATCTTCTGTGAATGTGTTCTTGTCTTAGATGGGTCGCCTTTGAGCAGAAAGGCTTTTTGGGAGAGCAGTTTGTTTTGGAGAAAGGAGAATATCCTCGCTGGACCACCTGGACCAACAGCCAGAGAAGCTACTGCCTCCTGTCCATCAGACCTCTAAGAGTGGTGAGAGACTCGCTCACGCCGCACACGCTCTTAAACATCTCATCTACTGACACGGTCCATTGAGTCTTGTGTTTATGGTCCATTACCAGGACAGCGCCGACCACAAACTACATCTGTTCGAGAACTGCAGCTTTGCCGGCAGAAAGATGGAAATCGTGGATGATGACATTCCCAGCTTGTGGGTTCACGGCTTCCAGGACCGTGTGGCCAGTGCAAAAGTTGTCAATGGAACGTGAGTTGTTATTCAAAGTCCATTAGACGGTCTTGATCTTTAATTTTCGGGTCAGTTAGAGTCATTTTTGTATTCAAAAAATTTAAAATTAAAACTTTCATTCAGTTAGGATGCATTAGATTAATCAAAAGTAACAGTAAAGACATTTATAATGTTACCGATGAATTTTATTTCAAATAAGTGCTGCTCTTTTGAATCATCAAAGAATCCTGAAAAAAAGATGAGTTCATATCAGAATGATTCCTGAAGGATCATGTGACACTGAACACTGGAGTAATGATGCTGAAAATTCAGCTTTGATCACTGGATATAAATTACATTTTAAATTGTATTACAGTAGAAAAAGGCTACATTGAATTGCAAAAATATTTCATAATATTACTGATTTTACTGTATTTTTGATCAAATAAATGCAGCCTTGGTGAGCAGAAGAGACTTCTTAGAGCCATGTTTGACCCTTAGTTTGCGACCTTTCTAAAATCTAGCACTGAGTAATTTATTGTTGATTAACATTAATCTAACAACAAACAACGATAGATTTGATTAAAAAATTTTTTTTAAAAAGTGTGCGCCGCTAGTTCCCCCACAATCCACAGCAAACTCAAATCTGACTCCATTCTTATATGAAATGCCCACTTTATCCCATCATAAAATGAAGTCTTGTGATTTTCTTGTTAAATATCCTGTTTCACATGACAAAAATAGAGTAGCGCAGGGATGATGAAGACCAATTCAACGCTGGTTCACTTAAAATTTTCCTATGGGGTTTTTCAATTCATGAGGCCTGTTGTAAACACTCTTATCTAGCAACTTATTAGAAACATATGTTTTTATTTTAAATGAACATAACAGCTTCAAAATGAATGTTTTAGATATGAGTGTGTAATTTACGTTGTAAAACCACCTTTCAAGTTTCTCACAAGTAACTTGAGTTACGTAATCAGATTACTTTTTCAAGTAACGCATTACTTTTTTAATACACATCGAAATATCTAAGTTACTTTTTCTCATTTATTGACCGACAGCTCTGAGAGAAATAAAGGTCAGAGGTGTTGTGAGCGCTGTGTGAACGTGATGCTTATTGTAGATCTAGATTAAATGTGAACATGCATTTACTATCTCAATTGCACGAAAACATTCGGTATTCCTCAAAATGAATAAAAACAGTAAAATGCAATCTCAGAATGTAACCTTGTAATAATTAACTATATTAAAATACACAAATATATGCATTTAATCTTACTTCATTAACTTTGCTGCTGACCCTCAATAAGCCAAAATTACTTTAGATCTAGAAATAAGAGTGCTGAACTCCTTTATCCAATTGTTTAATCCAGAATGGCAGCACAGCTGAAAGGTTTGTTTGAGTGGCGCCCTCTATTGTACAGGTGTGGATATGCATTTACTTCAGCCTGAGGATTATTCATTTCACGTTTGGTGTGAAAGGACTTGTTGCTTGTTGATCAATATTTACATTTATTTAAATCAGTATAATCACCATTATGGTGTCATCTGGTGACATTTAGCGATCAGATTTAGCTACTTTAAACTGAAAGCAGTTGGCAACTCTGAAAGTTATGTAACGCATTTCTTTTCATAAAAAGTAAGCAACGTAATTAGCTTAATTAACTGTAAATTACACCTAAACAATTTAAATCAAAATATATGTGTAGTGTTTTGCTCATCTTAATTTGATGGAACTCAAAGATTTAAGTAAACGGGAATAAGTCAGCAAAACTCAAAAAAATTGAGTTGCCTCAAAATTTATAACGGAACGCATCTCAATTAGTATAACGAAACATTCATCACTACAAAATCTCCCACTTAACACTTAATTTTAGCATTTAGTCTCTCTTTTGAGTGCCATGGGCTAAGCATGCTGGGAAATACAGATCATAGCCCAGTTTCAGTTAAACTTAAGTTCGTCTAAATGAAAAGAAGTTCATAAAACAATGAAACCGTTCAGTTCGCTTAAACTGAAAGCAGTTGGCAACTCTGAAAGTAATGTAACGCATTTCTTTTCATAAAAAGTAAGCAATGCAATTAGTTTAATTAACTGTAAATTACACCTAAACAATTTAAATCAAAATATATGTGTAGTGTTTTGCTCATCTTAATTTGATGGAACTCAAAGATTTAAGTAAACGGGAATAAGTCAGCAAAACTCAAAAAAATTGAGTTGCCTCAAAATTTATAACGGAACGCATCTCAATTAGTATAACGAAACATTCATCACTACAAAATCTCCCACTTAACACTTAATTTTAGCATTTAGTCTCTCTTTTGAGTGCCATGGGCTAAGCATGCCGGGAAATACAAATCATAGCCCAGTTTCAGTTAAACTTAAGTTCGTCTAAATGAAAAGAAGTTCATAAAACAATGAAACCGTTCAGTTCGATTAAAATATATTAACGCGTTCAGCGATGACAGCACATTTAGGGAAAAAAAAACTGTTTGACATTTAAAATATTTGATTATGTTTGAATCTTATTTTTTCAAGTTGCCTGAACTCTAAACTTCAGTTACTCAAATAAATATTTAGAGTTGTGTTAACTTCAATCTCTGATAAAAGTTGAATGAACTCAAAAATACTTAGTTAAACTTTTTGGCACATTTTAAGTAAGAGGTCTTGTCCATTTATAAGTTATTTATACCGTTTGGGTTTACAGTGTAGGGACTGGATCCTAGATCCGAACTCAAGCATCACTCCGATCTCTTTTCTCAGGTGGGTGGGCTACATGTACCCTGGCTACCGCGGCCGTCAGTTCGTGTTTGAACACGGTGAATACAAACACTGGAACGAATGGGGAGCCACAGAACCACAGCTGCAGTCCGTCCGACGTGTACGCGACATGCAGTGGCACAAACGGGGATGCTTCCCTGTCCCTGCCCCCGTCCCCGACCCGGCTCCCAAACCCAATCCCAACCCCAATCCAAACCCCAATCCCAATCCTAACCCCAATCCTGCGCCCAATCCAGCCCCCAATCCCGCTCCCCCTGCCCCATCCGCCACGGCTGCCAGCAGCTGAAGGAGGGCGGCCCGCCCCGTCACCGACGACCTCTGCCCTGCACCTGCTCAGAGGGCCGCGAAGAAAGCTCGAAAGCAAAAGTGACTGCCTTGCCTCTTGTGTGTCTATCATTGGAAATAAAGGCCTCGGCCCCATGGTTTGATCTCTGACCTTTGGCTCGTGTCTGCTTTCATTTGCTTGGCTGGTAATACGCCACTGTTCACAAGTAGATTTTCATTGTGTTTTTGAAAGAAGTCTCTTATATATTCTGCCACTAAGGGTGCGTTCACACTTGTAGTTCGGTTGGTTTGGTTCGTTTGGTCCGGACCAAAAAACAAAAACAAAACATATAGTCCTGGTCCTCTTAGCGTTCACACTGGCATTTTTAACAGCGAACTATAAGTTACTGAACCAAATGCATAAGGATACGGTCACGACCTGATTGGTCGGCTTTTATGACGTATATTTGGCGACGGATCTCGCTTACCAAACATTCAAAACAACGCTGTGTTCTGGATTAAACACCGTCATTTTATGCTTTATTTTCACCAGCTGAGAATCACGAAGAGCTCATAAAATGTTCAGAACATTCAAAACAGCAGCAGGATTTCCTCCGTTGTGTGCAGAAACAGAAACTTCACCTCCTCGTTGCTCCACGTTTGCCCTCGACTCATTTTGGATACACCGATCTTTCCGTGTCGTCAAATCAGCTGACTCGTAGCGTCGCATCTCGTGACATCACGTCCTGTTTTTGGTTCGTTTACATGTCTTTGGTCCGTGTTGCGTTCATATATCAATGGAACCGCACCAGAGTTCGTTTGGAAGCGGACCGAGACCCATCTTTTTAGCGGTCTCGGTCCGCACCAGGGTTCGGATGGCAGCGTTCACATATGAACCGCACTAACTGAGCGATCGAACCAAACATGACAAGTGTGAACGCACCCTAAATAAAAAAAGTAATTGCGACTTTTTGAGTGAAAAAGTGAACAACACTGATTATCTGTTAGTGGTGGGATATATTAGGCAGCAAGTGAACATTTTGTCCTCAAAGTTGATTTGTTAGAAGCAGGAATAATGGGCAAGCGTAAAGATTTGAGTGAGTTTGACGAGGGCCCAATTGTGATGACCGGACGTCTGGGTCAGAGCATCTGCAGCTCTTGTGGGATGTTCCCGGTCTGCAGTGGTCAGAATCCATCAAAAGTGGTCCGAGGAAGGAACGCTGGTGAACCGGAGACAGGGCCGAGGCTGCAGACGAGCTCCTGCAGCTCAAATCGCTCAAGAAGTTAATGCTGGTTCTGATAGAAACGTGTCAGAATACATCAGATTGTTGCGTATGGAGCTGCAGACCAGTCCCCATACTGACCCCAGTCCACCGCCGAAAGCAATGGAAGAATGTGGCCTGGTCTGATGAATCATCTTTTACATCACGTGGATGTCCGGGTGCGTGTGCTTCTCTTACCTGGGGAACACGTGACACCAGGATGAACTATGGGAGGAAGGCGAGTGTGATGCTTTGGTCAACGTTCTGCTGGGAAACCTTGGGTCCTGCCGTCCATGTGGACGTCACTTTGACACGTTCCACCTACCTGAGGATTGTTGTACCACGTACATCCTTTCATGGAATCGGTGTTCCCTGGTGTCTGTGGCTCTTTCAGCAGGATAATGCTCCTGACACAAAGTAGTAATGGTTTGAGGAACACAACAACGAGTTTAAAGTGTTGATTTGGCCTCCAAATTCTCCAATCGAGCATCTGTGGGATGTGCTGAACAAACAAGTCCGATCCAACTTACAGGACTTAAAGGATCTGCTGCGAACATCTCGGAGCAGATCCCACAGAACACCTTCAGGGTCTGGAGGAGTCCATACCTCAATGGGTCAGCAAAAGAGGACCAACATGATATCAGGAAGGTGGTCATAATGTTATGCCTGATCGCTGTATCTCACAATTCTGACTTCATAACTCACAATTGCGAGACAAAAGTCTTTTCTGCGAGTCGATTGTGAGTTTAACTGACTTCATAACACACTATTGCGACTTTATATCACTCAATTCTGACTTGATATCATGTATTTATAATCACTCAATTCGGTTCAAACAGAAGAAAGAAACTCATACAGGTTTGGAACAACACGAGGGTGAGTATATGATGGCAAAAGTTTCATTTTTTGGTTGAGTTTCAAAAGTTTCAAGTTTTCCTTTTGCTATACTTCTAAGATAACTTTACTTCTGTGTTATCACCAATCCCCTCCGTTGTGCTGCCTTTATTCCATCGTTTCCCCCACAAACGCATCAGATCATGGAGGAAAAACGAGATGCGAATAGCTTTTCATGTTGACTTCATGCTGTCTACATTTCTAAAGTCAGTGAATATTCCAGCAATTGTCCGTTTTGGTGTGCATGCGTGTGTATTTCTCTTTATTTCCTTTCATCATCTTTATGTCTTTCCTGTCTCTTTGTAAGTCACTCGCTCTTGGCAGGAGTTCAGCTGAGTCATGTGAACGGAGAACAAAGCGTGGCAGCCTCCAAAAATGACTACTAATGAAATAACTCCAGTGGGATGTGGGCAGGCCAGGGCTTTGGCACGGTTTTGGCATCGCTATCAGAGCTGATGATGAGAAAAAATATGGCAAGCTTCCACTGCCGGACCAAATTGCCTATCTACGGCATACCGATGAGGTTACCAAACCAGACTGAGCCTCTCTGCACCGCTCCAAACTACTAGTACAGGCAGATTTTGGTAAGAAAATAGCAGATGAAACTCTAAAATGTAACAACATTGTGCAGTTCAGGTTTGCATTTCACCTTGATTATTTTCTTTTTCAGCCATTCTGATGTAGATTTTCTGGTGTTCTTGAGATCATTGTCCCGTTGCATGACCCAAGCTTCAGCTGTAGGATGGATTTGACTCTAGATTACTTAGATGTTCGACCAGGTCATGTGTCTGCAATACAAGGGCAAATCATTCCCGCTCCACCACCACGATGGACAGGTGTTTGTGCTGAAATGTGTTTGGTGTTCTGTGCATGCAAACATTTCTTATTATTATCAATGTTGAAAATGTTTTGTATTTTTTTCAGGATTCCTCGATGGATAAAAAGTTCAAAAGAACAGCATTTAAGAAAGTAAATAAAACCTTTATTTGTCCCGCAGTGGGGAAAAAGTAGTCCACGTAAAAACAGAAAAACTAAAATAAATGTACAAAATAGAATATACAATATAAATGTTGCACGTTTTAGAAAACTGTACCGTAAAATGGCTCAATATCTGTGCAAAATGTTGCAAAAGTGAAAAAAAAAAGCTGAAACACAACGCTTTTGTAACATTATACGCAACCGTTCAAACGTTTGGGGTCAGTAAGAATTTTTATTTTTATTTTTTTGAAAAGAAATTGATACTTTTATTCAGCGAGGATGAATTATATCGATCAAAAGTGACAGTAAAGACATTTATGATGACTATATTTCAAATAAACGCTGTTCTTTCGAGCTTTCTATTCATCAAAATCCTGAAAAAAAATATTGTGCACAAATATTTGGTACAGTTGTACACACTAAATGTTTCAAATCCTCATATTAGAATGAATTCTGAAGGATCATGGGACACTGAGGACTGGAAAATTCAGCTTTGATCACAGGAATAAATTACTCAAATAGAAAATAGTTGTTTTAAATGGTAATAATATTTCACAATATTACTGTTTTTACTGTATTTTTAATTAAATAAATGCAACCTTGGTGAGCAGACGAAACTTCTTTTAAAAACTATTATTTTTGAGTTCATTCAACAGAGATCAGAGATTTAAGTTAACACCAACTATTTTTTTGAGTTTTTTTCCTGCTAAAGTTTAGAGAAAAAATCGATTCAAACACAATCAAATATTTTAATGTCAAACATACGCCCTCTAGTGGCGGGTTTTTTTTTAACCTAAAATCATCGCCGAGCGTGCATTAAATATCTTGGCATCTCAAACTAAATATATATATATATATATATATATATATTTTTTTTTTTTTTTCACCCAAAAAAAAGTTTAGAGAAAAAAATCGATTCAAACACAATCAAATATTTTAATGTCAAACATATGCCCTCTAGTGGCGTTTTTTTTTTTAACCTAAAATCATCGCTGAGCGTGCATTAAATATCTTAGCATCTCAAACTAAATATATATATATTTTCACCCAAAAAAAAGTTTAGAGAAAAAAATCGATTCAAACACAATCAAATATTTTAATGTCAAACATATGCCCTCTAGTGGCGTTTTTTTTTTAACCTAAAATCATCGCTGAGCGTGCATTAAATATCTTAGCATCTCAAACTAAATATATATATATATATATATATATATATATATATTTTTTTTTTTTTAAAGTTTAGAGAAAAAAATCGATTCAAACACAATCAAATATTTTAATGTCAAACATACGCCCTCTAGTGGCGTTTTTAACCTAAACGTAAAATCATCGCTGAGCATGCATTAAATATCTTACCATCTCAAACTAAATATATATATATATTTTTTTTTTTTTTTTTTTTTCACCCAAAAAAAAGTTTAGAGAAAAAATCGATTCAAACACAATCAAATATTTTAATGTCAAACATACGCCCTCTAGTGGCGTTTTTAACCTAAACGTAAAATCATCGCTGAGCATGCATTAAATATCTTACCATCTCAAACTAAATATATATATATATATATATATATATATATATATATATATATATATATATACAGTATATATATAATATTCTGATTATTTTATTTCAAATCCACATTTTCCAGCCTTCTATTATGATGCATGATCTTATAAATGACTGAGAACATTATTTTCTCTCGGCAATGGTTTGTAGATGGTGCCGCAGACAACCTCCCTGTAAAAGAGAACAGATGTTTGACATTTATTCAAATGAGTTTTTAAATAAACGCTTTCTTTCTAGCCTGTATCGACTCAGTCGAGAGGGAGAAGAGTTTCCGCGGAACTGCTTGCAGTTGCTAAAAACAGCAGAAGAACAGAAACGCGTCATATTTTCAGAGACTGATTCTATTTTAGAATCAAATGGTTTTTTTTGACAGGAGCCTTTAATAACCCTATTCTTTCATTTTTCCTTTGTACGTTTCTTTTCTTCTGTCTGAGACGGTTCAGTGTGATCCAGGTCGTTGTACTTATTTTGGTGGAGTTAGATGTTGCTCAGAATGCTTTGTTACGCATCCAGTTGGCTTCAGCAGTTGTGAAATTATGAGATTTCCTGGCATTTAAAGTCATTACACACAATATGATGTCATTAGAGAGTTTCTTCTGCTTTGTTCTCGGGCCTGTGCAGAAGAGCAGGGCTTTTTATTTCGCGTTTTTAATCTAATTTTATGGGTGTCTGATTCCTACTTCACCAATCAACATGGTGTATAATTAAATATTATGAATTACATTTTAGCAAAAAAATATATTTTGGTAACTGACCGTTCGCAAAGACCCGCCCCCTTTAGTTACTGTCGCTATGTCCGACAAAATGGCAGATTCAGGGTTCTGATTGGTCAGATCGCCTGTCAATCAAACTGCTGGCGAAGGGTCAGTTGTAGCAGCTCATCCAGGTATTTCATTTATAAAAATACAGTAAAAAGAAGTAATATTGTATTTTAAAAGAGCTGTTTTGAATATATTTTTCACGTTATTCCTGTGATCAAAGCTGAATTTTACGCTCCAGTCTTCAGTGTCACATGACGAGAAACATATCTGATCATTATCAATGTTGAAAACATGTAGTTCAGATTCTTTGATGAATAGAAAGTTCAAAAGAGCAGCATTTACTTTATTTTTAACATTATAAGTGTCTTTACGGTCACTTTTGATTAATTTAATGCATTCTAGCCAAATAAAAGTATTCAAAAGAAAATTTAAATGGTAGTGTACAGCATATATTGCATATTTATTATTATTAGAAATATATGATATTAACACTTTATTTTACAGTGTCAATGTTACATATGTTACATGTATCTCCTATAGTAATAACTAGAAATTATGCTTAATTAAATGCAATTAACCCTAAACCAAACCCTCATCCTAACCCTCTAAGTACATTTAGTTAATTGTCATTACCTGTAATACTGACAGATTAAAATAAAGTGTAACCGATACTCAGGGCTGGGTGGGTTACTTTTGAAATGTATTTCACTACAGATTACATGCTATAAAAAGTCATTTGTACCGTATTTCGTTACATTACTCAAGTTTAGGAACTTCATCTAAATACTTTAGAATACTTTGGAATACTAATAAGTGTGAAACAAACACAAAAAAGGTCATTGCCAGTTTTTATCGCACAATTCTGACTTTTTCCCTCAGAATTGCGTGATATAAAGTTGCAATTGTGAGTTACAAAGTCAGAATTATGAGATATAAACTCACAATATTGAGAAAAGTCAAAATTATGAGATATAAACTCACAATATTGAGAAAAGTCAAAATTATGACATTTAACTTTTAAACATTTATTAACATTTAAAAGTTATTGCACGTTTTATCTCCCAATTCTGACTTTATAACTTGCAATTGTGAGTTTAAATCTCGCAATTCTGAGAAAAAGAAGTCAGAATTGTGAAACACAAACTCACAATTGTGAGGAAAAAAACAAATTGTGAGAAAAAGTTGCAGTGACGAGTGAATTATAAAATGACTCACAAAACATGAAAACAGTGGAAAACTTGAAACTGAACTCGTCTTTTTCAGACGGTCAGAGTCATAGAATCACCAATCGCTGTTTAAATGACATTAAAACTCAAAGTAATCACTTTGGTAATCTAAAACACTTTTCAGATGGAACTGTAATCTGATTACCACCCATTTAAAATGTAACTGTAATGAAAAACAGTTACTCAAATTTTCTATTTTAAATACGTGACTAAGTTACTTGTATTTCGTTACCAGTTAGGCAGTAAGTAGGAAATTCTCTTAAATACAGTAGCCTATTAAAAAGCAGGAATAGCACCGCCGCTCACATCAGAGATGGAAATGAATGTGTGAATTTAGAGTGTGTTCAGTACATTCCCAAAGATCCTGAAGCTTTCAGCAGCCCATTCACAGCTGTTGAAACATGGGATATCCCAGTGTCTAATGACAGCCAACACACACAACCTCCCCCTCATGACAGAAAGGACCAAAGATGATAAAATGATTTCTTCACATTAAACAAAGACCAGTGGGACACGCAAATTCATTGCATATCTGTTGCCATTGCTGGAATTCTGCACTGCAGGATCCATGACAGCATGATGGAGGTGTTGTGCAGCTCTGATGACTTGATCATGTATAAGTTGACGTGGTATTGCATGAACGATATGGGGCGCCATTTAATCTGTGGGCGATTACTGCCGTCCAAATGAGCTGGGAAAAAGACGGATTCACTCACCTGCGTCCTATAATGCAGATACCATACATATATATATATATATATATATATATATATATATATATATATATATATATATATATATATATATATATATATGCACAACTTCAATCAAACTGTTTTTGATCATAACCTTTGTAATGAAAAAAGTATTTTGATAGTCTGTACACTCTATCTACATAAATGCTTTATTTATTTTAGTATTTTAAATTTGTTTGTTTACTAGTATTTCTTTATACATTGTATGCTATGACTTATAGTTAAATATTAGAATATATTATTATCATATTTTGTTTGTATATTATATATCGAATGGATTTTTAACGATGTTTTTAATCATTTTAATTATTAAATTAAATACGAGCACTCATTATGGTTTGTATTATTATTATTATTATTATTATTAATAAAATGTTAGGATACTAAAATGTATTGTTTTGAATATTAGCCTCCATTGTTATTATTTGTCATACTTTTTAAATGATATGATTATATGTATAAATGTTATAATATTTTTTTAAATTCACATATATTATTATTTCATTTCATTTGTATTGTTTTATTAAATATTTGCACCCATTATGATTATTTGTATTATTGTTAAATTGTAGTATTTTATATATTAATATTTATAATATTTTAATATTTTAAGTCATTAAAATAAAATATTATTTATTAACATTTATTTTTATTTATTTATTTATTTATTTTATTTTTTTACATTTATTTTATTAAACATTTATTTTTATTATTTCATTTTATTTGTATTGTTTTATTAAATATTTGCACCCATTATGATTATTTGTATTATTGTTAAATTGTAGTATTTTATATATTAATGTTATATTATTATATTTTAATAATAATATAATGTTTTATTAAAATGAAATATTATTTTATTAACTTTTAGTTTTAGTTTTTACATTTATTTTATTAAACATTTATTTTTATTAATTTTTTAATTTTTATTATTTTTTTATTTGTTTTATTTATTTATTTATTTAGTTTTATTTTTTACATTTATTTAAATATTATATATATATATATTATTTTTAAATAAAATTTTATATTTAATATTTATAATATTTTAATAATAATAGTAATATAATGTTTTATTAAAATAAAATATTATTTTATTAACATTTATTGTTTGTATACTTGTATTATTTTATTAAATATTAGCACCCATTATAATGTGAGATATTTTGTGTATTAATTGTGTATTCTTTTTTATTATGATCATTATTAATAGTTTCAGACGCGTTTCTGAACCGCTCTCGGCCAGCAGGACAAGCGAGCGGGCGCGGCGTGTGCTTGACTCATCACGGGCTCGCGCAGCTCGTGCACTTGAGTTGAAAACTTCTCCGCGTGCGATTGCGGAGCGCACACGAGACCCGAAACAGAGCCGAGCGGTAAATCACGGGCTCCTGCTCCCGTTGCCGAATCAAAACATGGACGATTTAGGTAAGTGCGAGTCGCTTTGACGTTTGACGTCGGATAATCGTGAAACGTGAAGTTTGACGCGACGCTAGACCTCTGAATTGACACTGAAGAAACGGATGGAGCGCGGTGCTGTTGCCAACGTCAGCGCGCGCCGATGCTTGACTGCAGCAACACGCTGAAAAACACGCTCGCGCGCCTGCATGGCTATTTAAAGCTGCTTTTACACGTTATATTCGTGCATCTCAAGGTGTTTTTTTGATGCTGCGGTGTTGCAAAAGTCAGATCGATTCATTCTTTACAGCTGCACTACGGTGCGTGATTAATATCAGTCCCTTACTAGTGCAAAACCAGCTTTATATTTGTCCCTAAACGCAGATCTAGTGTTTTTTTTTTGCTGATTTATGTGCATGTATAGTTCCTGTCGGGTTAGTTTCAGTGCAGTGTCAACAAAACAACAGTGTGTCATTTCGCACCCGAGCTCCAAACTTCACAAATATTGACCAAAACTTACTGTTGTAGGGCTTGTATTTGATTGCAATGGAGGAATCAATGACACATGTGTTGCCAAGACTATCAGCAGCAAAACTGGTAGTTGTTGTCAATTAACTGAGATTCATAAACTACAGCATGGTGTTGTAACTTGTTGACTTGTTTCCCAGGGCAATGAGAAAAGAGCCCAGCCTAATCTAACTAATCTCAATATTAGTGGCTTGAGGCTGTTGAGTCGAGTCTTCATGAGTGACATGTTGTTTAGTCATGTTATTGTCCACGAACCACAAGCATTTGTTTGGCTCAGAGAGTTAATGTGGAACAAGGATCGGAAATTAACCAGGACTGGGGGCTAAAATGCCTACAGTAAGGTAACTAAACCGCTTTGGGTGTCGTATTGCAACTTGCATGAGCTAATCGTCATGTGATTCTATGCAGAAAAGAAAAAAAAGTTCACCAAATGACTCAAGATGCTGTGCAAAGCCTCCGTCTTTTAAACACACAATCCTATTTTTAGCAGTGGAATGGAAGTATCATCCTGTGTCCGTCACGGTGATCTGTCCTTTTTTTTTTTTTTTTTACTGTGCACCTTTTAAACGGTAATGTAGATTTTGGCATAAGTATAGTGTTTTTTCATTGCAAGACTTTTCTGAAACTGCTTTTGCTCCATTGACGTCTGGTTTGGTCATTTAAAGGTGGGGTAAGCAGTTTTTCAAAAACGCCTCTCCTCAATGCTCCGCCTCCAAATCTCACCCTCCAATCACAACCACCCTGCCACCCGAGTCTCTCGAATCATGATTCTTTTGTTTCGAATCAATAGTTCAGAGCACCAAAGTCATGCGATTTCAGTAAACGAGGCTTCGTTACGTTGTTTCGCAATTTCAGTACTTCACGAACCACTGATTCGAAACAAAAGATTCGTGAAGCTTCATGAATCAGTGTTTTGAAATCGTCCATCACTAGATATTGTTGAAAATACTACAAAAAGTATTCTCGTCGCTTCATAACATTAAGGTTGAACCACTGTACTCGCATGACCTGATTTAAATAT
>CM074283.1:28570359-28690359 GCA_037194245.1 Opsariichthys bidens
GTGTGTGTGTGTGTGTATATATATATATATATATATATATATATATATATATATATATATATATATATATATATATATATATATATATATATATATATATATATATATATATATATATATAATTACATATAATATGTATGTATATGTATAGTACATATATATATATAATTACTTATAATATATATATATATATATACACTTAGGACGGCTTGAGGGTGTGTAAATCTTGGGGCAACTTTCAATCGAAAGTGAACTAATCCTTCAAGGTTGAAACGCTGCAGTCACATGGACTATTTTAACGATATCTTTACTGCCTTTCTGGGCCTTGAAATTTGTTATGACATTGCTGTGTATAGAGAGGTCACAATCTCTCAGATTTCATCAAAAATATCTTGATTCTTCTTGATATCTTGAAGGTCTTACGGGTGTAGAACGACATGAGGGAGAGAAATTAATGACTGCAATTTCATTTTTGGTTGAACAAAAACTTTAAAGCTTCTCTTTCGTCTCGTCTCGTCTCCTCTCTTCGTCTGTCCTCGTCTCGTCTCGTCTCTCCTCTCCTCTCGTCTCCTCTCCTCTCCTTGTCTCTCCTCATCTCGTCTCGTCTCTCCTCTCCTCGTCTTGTCTCGTCTCGTCTCTGATGATGAGTTTACTGGAGTGTGGGCGGGGCAACCTGTCACTCACATGAGATCCACCAACCACAACCATCCAATTTATTCCTGATGGACAAAATCAAGTCCTACATTTGTTCATGTTGGAGGAGCCGTTTCACTCAGATACACATCACAATATCCGTTTCATGTGGACTTTAAGCAAGGGAATAGGATTCTATGGGGGGACAGTTGACCTGATTTTTATGCTGATTACTGATTCTGAGTGGACTGTCCCCCTTTTGAAGCTGAGCAGAGATTGTCTGACAAGTTGTCAGTGATAAACGATGTTTAAATAAGCGGCATCCTGTAGAGGCATTCAAAGGAATGAAGGTTCTCGCTCCGGCAGGGGTTTTTTAGGGATTTTCGGAATAACTTTCTTTTTAGATAACGTCGGGGAATGTTTAGCCCCGTAATAGATTTTTGTAGACCCTAAAACGTGGTCATATATGGGTTTGTGTGGTGTCTATAGCTTATGTAAGCAAATCCCCCTGAGAGAATCCGTTATCTAGCGAACTGCCGGCTGTATACATAAGCGAGCCCTGTGGAATGTTTTGAATGCTTTGGAACGGGAACGACCCTTCCTTTCCTCGTCCCACTCTTGAGTCCAGACTTTTCCGGATCCTGTGCTCCATTTCTTCGGGTGCGGTTCCTTTTTTTTTTGTTCCCCCGATGGATGAAGAAACTGCATCAGCATTTGCCGTGGAGGAGTTTGAGAAGGTTTTATCGGAATTCGACATGCAGGATTTCGCACCAGAAGCGGGACCGTCCCAACAAACTGAAGTGCCAGAGACCAATACATCAACTTCTCCAGAGAAGACATCACCAGATTTAACCGTGGTTGATGATTTCGTACTCGTTTGCGCTTCTGTGGCAGATGCAGAACATATGGTAGAAAAGGAGACTATTTCTGATTTAGCTGTATCAGTTTCAGCTTTCGCTCCATCATTAACATCCGCTCCTGACCCACATTCAACACACACCGCTCTGGAAACTGAAGGAGCACATGCTGGAGAGTCATTGTCAGGTTCTGCCGTTCAATCGACCAGCATTTCTGATTCAGACGGGACGTACATGATCCCAGATGCAGATTGGGTGACGGGGAGAGGTAGGATTGGCACTGTGCAGTTAAGTTAATGTGCATATTTATTTACCAAAAACCTACATATGCTTGCAAATCAGTCTTTGATGTGTGAGTTTTTGCTCACCTGTGATGACGAGTTTCCCAGACTACCGTAATACGATGCATCATTGAAGTAATCGACTGTTTCCCGAAATTTGCTTCCGTTCAACCATGTTGGTTATTGCAGGTAATGGAGTAATAACTACTTTTAAGTCAGCATGAAATCAATATAAATATGTTAGTCTTGCACCGTGTCCTAACCAGACGCGACACCGTGTCATGTGATTAAAAGGTAAAAAAAAAAACTAGCCAAAATGCCATTCCTTATTTACATTTAGTCATTTAGCAGACGCTTTTATCCAAAGCGACTTACAAGTGAGGAAAACAAACAAGCGATTCTTCATGAATTGGCAAATAACACAGGAAGTGCTCACAATACAAGTTTCATACATTGCTCAGTACCATAAGCTACAGTAGGAAGGAGAAAGGGAAGGAAAGGGTTTTTTTTTTTTTTTTATATTGAGGGGATCAAGTGTTCACGGAAGAGGTGAGTTTTCAGCTGTCTCTTGAATATTGCCAGGGATTCTGCGTTCCTGATGAAAGTAGGGAGATCATTCCACCAGCAGGGAGCAGAGAACGAGAAGGTTCTGGAGAGAGATTTTGTGCCTCTCTGTGACGGTACCACAAGCCTTCGCTCCCCGGCGGATTAGACCAGTGGTTCCCAAAGTGGGGGTCGCGGGGTTTTTTTTTTTTTTTTTATAAAAAGTGGAAAAAATATATAGGCACTATATATTTTTGTTGCCATTAATTTAATTCAATACTTATTAAATGGTGTTTGCAGAAAAGTCTGATTAAAAAAAAATATATAATGTATATTTTTTAATTAAATTTGTAATTTTGTCCCAGACGTTATACGAGATTACGTCAGCGTCAATCACAATCCAGTGACGTACATCACGCGCTGTTGTTCGCTGAAGCTAAAGGTGTTTGGAGGCTACAAACAAATAATACCTGCTTTAAAATGAAACCGTGGTTAATATCCACAACAGAAAAACCGAGAGGAGGAGAAAAGTCACATGTGAGGCCGGTCGACGGTGCGAAGACTGCAGTTGCGGAGGTCAGTGAGGTTTTTGTAAATGAAGGACCAGGGCTGGGTGGGTTACTTTTAAAATGTATTTCACTACAGATTACAAAATACATGCTTTAAAATGTCATTTGTAACGTATTTCGTTACATTACTCAAGTTTAGTCACTTCATCTAAATACTTTAGAATACTTTGGAATACTAATAAGTGTGAAACAAACACAACAAAGGTCATTGTGAGTTTTTATCTCACAATTCTGACTTTTTCCCTCAGAATTGCGTGATATGAAGTTGCAATTGCGACTTATAAAGTCAGAATTATGAGATATAAACTCACAATATTGAGAAAAGTCAAAAATGTGAGATATAATTCTGACTTTTCTCAATATTTTCTTGCAATGTTGAGAAGTCAGAATTATGAGATATAAATTCACATACTAAATTCACGATTGCGAGACAAAAAGTCAGTATTGCAAGCTTATATCTCCTAATTGCGAATGCAAACTCACAAAATAATTCACAAATGAATTATAAAATGACTCACAAAACATGAAAACAGTCGCGGATCATCAGGTCATGACAGGACAGTTCAGTTGACCGTTGACAATTTTTTTTTTTATAAATTCAGTCATTTTGTCTTGTTCAGGACAGAACTAAATAAAAATAACAAAATTTTTATGATCCTCTTAAAAGTATTAAAATGTTGGTGAAACTGAACTCCACTTTTTCAGACGGTCAGAGTCAGAGAATCACCAATCGCTCTTTAAATGACATTAAAACTCAAAGTAATCACTTTGGTAATCTAAAACACTTTTCAGATGGAACTGTAATCTGATTACCACCCATTTAAAATGTAACACAGTTACTCAAATGTTGTATTTTAAATACGTGACTAAGTTACTTGTATTTCGTTACTCCCCGACCCTGTGAAGGACATCGTTTTGATGTGTAAAACTGACATTGATATTGCATTATATGTGTGTTGCTGAGAGAAATGAGCGGTCGCGGGCTAAAAAGTTTGGGAATCCCTGGATTAGACAACAAAACAAAAATCAAACACTCAAACCAAAAAAAAAAAAGGAAACTCAACTATAACAAGAGCAACAAACGGGCTCCGTAGAGCTGAAACGCACACATTAAAAAACCTTTATTGTTTCTAATCAAGACAAGCACAACATTAAAACATTTTCGTAGAGAACTTCAGAGATACAAAAAACGGCGCAAATGACGCCACAGGACTGAAACGCGTAACATCTTTATTATTTGATCTAAAACAAACACCCATTTAAACATTCTAGAATTCCGAATAAACTCGTACTCGTCTCCGAGATCCCAGAAAATCCACACGAACCTCTTGCGCACCAAACAACACGAGTACCGGCCTATTTCTGCCGGCCAGAAACAAACGCACCTACCATCTTTATACGTGCCCAACCACCTAGATGTCGCCTGAAAATATCCAAAGATATTTTAAAAATGAACAAAGACATTGGCTTTGCCGTTTCAGTCCCCTCTGTCATGCTACAAGAGCCATTTGGGAAGACACAAAGGAGCTGATAGGGATCAACACCTGTAGGTCAGATGCCTGTGCATCGGGGGTCTATGAATTGTCACACCTTCAGTACAGTGGGGGAAGTTTTACCTCTGATTGGTCAGTTTGAATGTCTCACATTTGGGTTTCAGTCACATGGTCAAGGAAAAGGATAAAAGAAGATTGCAACTATTGCTCTGTCTCTGTTCTTTTGACTCTCTGCTCTCTTACTTGGGCACTCTCTGTCCCTCTCTCTCTTTGTCTTTCACTCTCTATCTATCTCTCAGGTAATTTTTTACATACATGCTGGGTACGATTATTGGTGTAAGTTTTTTTTTATCATCTCATCTATTTTGTAATCATTTTAAGTGTAACCATAAATCAATATATTGTCATTAAACTCTTTCACTACAAATAATGTGCTAACTAGTTTGATTTGGCATTAACTTTGATATGTTACCTATTGCAATATAATGTTGTCACATCATAGCAACGCTCTCCCACATATTTAGCTATTGTAACTGCGCTTATTTCCGGCGTTGGTATAAGTAGCAGTGGGTGGTAATAGACAAGAAATATACAGTTTTTTACCATCTTGCTGATAATATTTCTTAAGTCATTCGGCAACCCTGCAGCCTGAACCCCTGTAGGAGCACCACCCTTACAAAACCCTGAGCTTCGCTGATAACCACTGACTGATCGGTGCTTTTGGGAGACGCACCTCATATTGATTGTAAATACAATGACTATATATGAGGTTTCTTTCAGCTTTCGCACCGATCAAAGTTTAGCTTTAGGAATGCACCGGTCAATCACCGTCAGTCATTTTTTGTTTATTTTGCCCAATATCTGTTAAGGACTTGCGTTGCACTTCCACACTATGTGTGGAAATATAACAGCAATCAAGGATGACAAAAAAAAGGCAGTCAGGCCATTTGATGGTGAACAAACCCGGGAATCAGCCATGAAAAGTCTTGATCAGTGAGTCCTGATTTAGCATTTTCAGCGTTTGATTTGTGGCGTGAAGTAGAGCAGTATGAAAAAAGGAAGCAGTTGTACAGTTATGCTTCCTTTTTTTTTTTTTTTTTTTGTTAATTTGCACAGTTGTGCTTTTAGATATGTGCATTTATATTTGTTGTTAGTCATATACAGCAGTAACTTGTGGCACAGTTTGACAGCTGATGTGCCTGAATGTACATACAGCAGCCGTTATAAATGTTTACAACCTCTCTTTTTGTGTTTATTTGTGTAATATTTTTAGGAGCAATGATTTAAAGGGGATGAAAAAGATGATGTTTGGTCATATCCGCGTTTCCCTCGATTTCTGGTTTTATTTTGTAGAAACCATGGAAACACCAAAGACGCTTTAATATATATTACATGTGGGAACACGGACGAGAACGTCTGTTTTGACTGGTAATTTTTTTTAGTGCAATCTCTTTAAAGTGGCGTTTTTTTATTTTTATTGGGCGTTTAAAAAGAGTGCTTAGTGATGCTTAATTTCAACATGCGGCAGAGTGATTTCTTTTGTCAATATAGTGGATGTACAGGGTTGAAGTAACGAAATACAAGTAACTTAGTGACGTATTTAAAACACAAAATTTCAGTGACTGTGTTTCATTTTAAATGGGTGGTAATCAGATTACAGTTCCATCTGAAAAGTGTTTTAGATTACCAAAGTGATTACTTTGAGTTTTAATGTCATTTAAACAGCGATTGGTGATTCTCTGACTCTGACCGTCTGAAAAAGACGAGTTCAGTTTCACGTTTTCCACTGTTTTCATGTTTTGTGAGTCATTTTATAATTCACTCGTCACTGCAACTAATTTCTCACAATTTGTTTTTTCCCTCACAATTGCAAGTTATAAAGTCAGAATTGGGAGATATAAACTTGTAATACTGACTTTTTATCTTGCAATTGTGAATTTAGTATGAGTTTATATCTCATAATTCTGACTTTTCTCAATATTGTCAGTTTATATCTCATAATTTTGACTTTTCTCAATATTGTGAGTTTATATCTCATAATTCTGACTTTTCTCAATATTGTGAGTTTATATCTCATAATTCTGACTTTTCTCAATATTGTCAGTTTATATCTCATAATTCTGACTTTTCTCAATATTGTCAGTTTATATCTCATAATTCTGACTTTTCTCAATATTGTCAGTTTATATCTCATAATTCTGACTTTTCTCAATATTGTCAGTTTATCATAATTCTGACTTTTCTCAATATTGTGAGTTTATATCTCATAATTCTGACTTTTCTCAATATTGTCAGTTTATCATAATTCTGACTTTTCTCAATATTGTGAGTTTATATCTCATAATTCTGACTTTTCTCAATATTGTCAGTTTATCATAATTCTGACTTTTCTCAATATTGTGAGTTTATATCTCATAATTCTGACTTTTCTCAATATTGTGAGTTTATATCTCATAAATCTGACTTTTCTCAATATTGTGAGTTTATATCTCATAATTCTGACTTTTCTCAATATTGTCAGTTTATCATAATTCTGACTTTTCTCAATATTGTCAGTTTATATCTCATAATTCTGACTTTTCTCAATATTGCAAGTTTATCATAATTCTGACTTTTCTCAATATTGTCAGTTTATATCTCATAATTCTGACTTTTCTCAATATTGTGAGTTTATATCTCATAAATCTGACTTTTCTCAATATTGTGAGTTTATATCTCATAATTCTGACTTTTCTCAATATTGTCAGTTTATCATAATTCTGACTTTTCTCAATATTGTCAGTTTATATCTCATAATTCTGACTTTTCTCAATATTGCAAGTTTATCATAATTCTGACTTTTCTCAATATTGTCAGTTTATATCTCATAATTCTGACTTTTCTCAATATTGTGAGTTTATATCTCATAAATCTGACTTTTCTCAATATTGTGAGTTTATATCTCATAATTCTGACTTTTCTCAATATTGCAAGTTTATCATAATTCTGATTTTTCTCAATATTGTGAGTTTATATCTCATAATTCTGACTTTTCTCAATATTGTCAGTTTATATCTCATAATTCTGACTTTTCTCAATATTGTCAGTTTATATCTCATAATTCTGACTTTTCTCAATATTGTGAGTTTATCATAATTCTGACTTTTCTCAATATTGTGAGTTTATATCTCATAATTCTGACTTTTCTCAATATTGTCAGTTTATATCTCATAATTCTGACTTTTCTCAATATTGTCAGTTTATATCTCATAATTCTGACTTTTCTCAATATTGTCAGTTTATCATAATTCTGACTTTTCTCAATATTGTCAGTTTATATCTCATAATTCTGACTTTTCTCAATATTGCAAGTTTATCATAATTCTGACTTTTCTCAATATTGTCAGTTTATATCTCATAATTCTGACTTTTCTCAATATTGCAAGTTTATCATAATTCTGATTTTTCTCAATATTGTGAGTTTATATCTCATAATTTTGACTTTTCTCAATATTATGAGTTTATATCTCATAATTTTGACTTTTCTCAATATTATGAGTTTATATCTCATAATTCTGACTTTTCTCAATATTGCAAGTTTATCATAATTCTGACTTTTCTCAATATTGTGAGTTTATATCTCATAATTCTGACTTTTCTCAATATTGTGAGTTTATATCTCATAATTCTGACTTTTCTCAATATTGTGAGTTTATATCTCATAATTCTGACTTTTCTCAATATTGTGAGTTTATATCTCATAATTCTGACTTTTCTCAATATTGCAAGTTTATCATAATTCTGACTTTTCTCAATATTGTGAGTTTATATCTCATAAATCTGACTTTTCTCAATATTGTGAGTTTATATCTCATAATTCTGACTTTTCTCAATATTGTGAGTTTATATCTCATAATTCTGACTTTTCTCAATATTGTGAGTTTATATCTCATAATTCTGACTTTTCTCAATATTGTGAGTTTATATCTCATAATTCTGACTTTTCTCAATATTGTGAGTTTATATCTCATAATTCTGACTTTTCTCAATATTGTGAGTTTATATCTCATAATTCTGACTTTTCTCAATATTGCAAGTTTATCATAATTCTGACTTTTCTCAATATTGTGAGTTTATATCTCATAATTCTGACTTTTCTCAATATTGTGAGTTTATATCTCATAATTCTGACTTTTCTCAATATTGTGAGTTTATATCTCATAATTCTGACTTTTCTCAATATTGCAAGTTTATCATAATTCTGACTTTTCTCAATATTGTGAGTTTATATCTCATAAATCTGACTTTTCTCAATATTGTGAGTTTATATCTCATAATTCTGACTTTTCTCAATATTGTGAGTTTATATCTCATAATTCTGACTTTTCTCAATATTGCGAGTTTATCATAATTCTGACTTTTCTCAATATTGTGAGTTTATATGTCATAATTCTGACTTTTCTCAATATTGTGAGTTTATATCTCATAATTCTGACTTTTCTCAATATTGTCAGTTTATATCTCATAATTCTGACTTTTCTCAATATTGTCAGTTTATCATAATTCTGACTTTTCTCAATATTGTGAGTTTATATCTCATAATTTTCATTTTTCTCAATATTGTGAGTTTATATCTCATAATTCTGACTTTTCCCAATATTGTGAGTTTATATCTCATCATTTTGACTTTTCTCAATATTGTGAGTTTATATCTCATAATTCTGACTTTTCTCAATATTGTGAGTTTATATCTCATAAATCTGACTTTTCTCAATATTGTGAGTTTATATCTCATAATTCTGACTTTTCTCAATATTGTGAGTTTATATCTCATAATTCTGACTTTTCTCAATATTGTGAGTTTATATCTCATAATTCTGACTTTTCTCAATATTGTGAGTTTATCATAATTCTGACTTTTCTCAATATTGTGAGTTTATATCTCATAATTCTGACTTTTCTCAATATTGTGAGTTTATCATAATTCTGACTTTTCTCAATATTGTGAGTTTATATCTCATAATTCTGACTTTTCTCAATATTGTGAGTTTATATCTCATAATTCTGACTTTTCTCAATATTGTGAGTTTATATCTCATAATTCTGACTTTTCTCAATATTGCAAGTTTATCATAATTCTGACTTTTCTCAATATTGTGAGTTTATATCTCATAATTCTGACTTTTCTCAATATTGTGAGTTTATATCTCATAATTCTGACTTTTCTCAATATTGTGAGTTTATCATAATTCTGACTTTTCTCAATATTGTGAGTTTATATCTCATAATTCTGACTTTTCTCAATATTGTGAGTTTATATCTCATAATTCTGACTTTTCTCAATATTGTGAGTTTATCATAATTCTGACTTTTCTCAATATTGTGAGTTTATATCTCATAATTCTGACTTTTCTCAATATTGTGAGTTTATCATAATTCTGACTTTTCTCAATATTGTCAGTTTATCATAATTCTGACTTTTCTCAATATTGCAAGTTTATCATAATTCTGACTTTTCTCAATATTGTGAGTTTATCATAATTCTGACTTTTCTCAATATTGTCAGTTTATCATAATTCTGACTTTTCTCAATATTGCAAGTTTATCATAATTCTGACTTTTCTCAATATTGTGAGTTTATATCTCATAATTCTGACTTTTCTCAATATTGTGAGTTTATATCTCATAATTCTGACTTTTCTCAATATTGTCAGTTTATCATAATTCTGACTTTTCTCAATATTGTGAGTTTATATCTCATAATTCTGACTTTTCTCAATATTGTGAGTTTATCATAATTCTGACTTTTCTCAATATTGTGAGTTTATATCTCATAATTCTGACTTTTCTCAATATTGTGAGTTTATCATAATTCTGACTTTTCTCAATATTGTCAGTTTATCATAATTCTGACTTTTCTCAATATTGCAAGTTTATCATAATTCTGACTTTTCTCAATATTGTGAGTTTATCATAATTCTGACTTTTCTCAATATTGTCAGTTTATCATAATTCTGACTTTTCTCAATATTGCAAGTTTATCATAATTCTGACTTTTCTCAATATTGTGAGTTTATATCTCATAATTCTGACTTTTCTCAATATTGTGAGTTTATATCTCATAATTCTGACTTTTCTCAATATTGTCAGTTTATCATAATTCTGACTTTTCTCAATATTGTGAGTTTATATCTCATAATTCTGACTTTTCTCAATATTGTGAGTTTATATCTCATAATTCTGACTTTTCTCAATATTGTGAGTTTATATCTCATAATTCTGACTTTTCTCAATATTGTGAGTTTATATCTCATAAATCTGACTTTTCTCAATATTGTGAGTTTATATCTCATAATTCTGACTTTTCTCAATATTGTGAGTTTATATCTCATAATTCTGACTTTTCTCAATATTGTCAGTTTATCATAATTCTGACTTTTCTCAATATTGTGAGTTTATATCTCATAATTCTGACTTTTCTCAATATTGTGAGTTTATATCTCATAATTCTGACTTTTCTCAATATTGTGAGTTTATATCTCATAATTCTGACTTTTCTCAATATTGTGAGTTTATATCTCATAATTCTGACTTTTCTCAATATTGTCAGTTTATATCTCATAATTCTGACTTTTCTCAATATTGTGAGTTTATATCTCATAATTCTGACTTTTCTCAATATTGTGAGTTTATATCTCATAATTCTGACTTTTCTCAATATTGTCAGTTTATCATAATTCTGACTTTTCTCAATATTGTGAGTTTATATCTCATAATTCTGACTTTTCTCAATATTGTGAGTTTATATCTCATAATTCTGACTTTTCTCAATATTGTGAGTTTATATCTCATAATTCTGACTTTTCTCAATATTGTCAGTTTATATCTCATAATTCTGACTTTTCTCAATATTGTCAGTTTATCATAATTCTGACTTTTCTCAATATTGTGAGTTTATATCTCATAATTCTGACTTTTCTCAATATTGTCAGTTTATATCTCATAATTCTGACTTTTCTCAATATTGCAAGTTTATCATAATTCTGATTTTTCTCAATATTGTGAGTTTATATCTCATAATTTTGACTTTTCTCAATATTGTGAGTTTATATCTCATAATTCTGACTTTTCTCAATATTGTGAGTTTATATCTCATAATTCTGACTTTTCTCAATATTGTGAGTTTATATCTCATAATTCTGACTTTTCTCAATATTGTGAGTTTATATCTCATAATTCTGACTTTTCTCAATATTGTGAGTTTATATCTCATAATTTTGACTTTTCTCAATATTGTGAGTTTATATCTCATAATTCTGACTTTTCTCAATATTGTGAGTTTATATCTCATAATTCTGACTTTTCTCAATATTGTGAGTTTATATCTCATAAATCTGACTTTTCTCAATATTGTGAGTTTATATCTCATAATTCTGTCTTTATAACTCACAATTGCAACTTTATATCACGCAATTCTGAGGGAAAAAGTCAGAATTGTGAGATAAAAACTTGCAATGACCTTTTTTGTGTTTGTTCCACACTTATTAGTATTCCAAAGTATTCTAAAGTATTTAGATGAAGTTACTAAACTTGAGTAATGTAACGAAATACGTTACAAATGACTTTTTAAAGCATCTGTAGTGAAGTACATTGTAAAAGTAACCCACCCAGCCCTGGTGATGTATATAAAGACACCGCAGAGAGAGAAATATTGGTTAATGTTTCCTGTGCCACTCCCTCATCAGGCCGAGTGCTGAACAAACAATCGGTCAGATAGAAGTCTCAAAGTCTTCCTGCTCGCTTTCCTTTCTCTACTAATAATACTCACTTTATAGTTTGCAAATGACACAATTGTGATCCTAAAGTATTACTGACTGAATATTTAGAGAGTTTGTGTAATGGCAGCAGTGTGTTTTTCTCGCTCGGATTAGTGACCTGTACACACATTTGCAGACAGGTCATTTACCGCAACGTTTTTAGTATCTGGTATGTGGAGGGGCAGTTAAAGTTAGCACCTGCCGAAAAACAGCCCGCCCTCCCCTGGGACGACTCACTCCAGTCACAGCGACTGAACAGAGTTGAGGATTCTTGTCCTGTCTTTAAGTACGTTTTCCTTCTTTCTAGATCTGTCTATCTCTTTTTCATATTCCACTCTTATCCGATCTGTTTTTTTTCCCCACTCCTTGTCGTAGCTCCTCCCGTCTGAGATAAAGTGCGAAGGTAAAGAGACTCAGATCAGCAGGGCGTTACTGTCTGTCCCTCTCACAGTGTAAGTAACCAGATTCAGTCTTTTGCTGTTATTTGCCTTTAGTTGGTTGTATTTCTTGGGAAAGTGTCTTTGGGATTGTGGCTTTCATTTGTTTGCCTGTAACGGGGATTTTTGGGATCTGTTGATACTGTGCGATTAACAAAGTGTTGCGTGTTTGTGAACTGGAAAAATGTATCTTCAGATAACAGACGTTTCGTTGCGCTTGCGTGTGTTTTTTGTGTGAGTTTTAGATTGTTTATGGCACTAGATAAACTTAATGCCTCGCATCGAGGCGTCCACACCTGACATCGAGAAGTGTCAAAACTTAAAACGCTGACAACTGAAGCTTCATTTTTATTATTTATTTGCCGCATGGCTACTCTAGATATATTTGTTTTTCCCGTTTTGTGTGAAATAAAGTTGTTTTATTTAGAATTTTGATGAATTGCTCTGGTTTTTATGTTCTATATTTATGCTCTGAGTTTAGTATTTTCATTAATAAATTTCCTATGAATTTGATTAAATGTTTAAATTAATTTGCTCTGAATATTACGCATTTTTGAGTTTTGAATTATTATGCTCTGAATTTTCTATGTTGTATATTCAAGAATTAATTTCCTCTGAATTATATATTTTTTTAATTAATATGCTCTGAATATTATGCAGTCTGAATGAATTTACTCTGGATTTTATGAGAAAAATATGTACATTTATAATATTAATTTGCTCTGAAGTTTATGTTTATGAACTCATTTGTGCTGAAGTTTACGCATTTTATATTTCTGAATGAAGTTTTTCTCTAAAATTTATGAGTTACATATTTATAAATTAGTTTACTCTGAATTTTATATGTAATATATTTAATAATTAATACGCTCTAAACTTTATTTTATTTTTATTTTTATATTTATATCTTTATTTTAATAAACTTTATTATATATATATACTTATGTATATTTATATTTTATATATATATAATTTTTTTTTTTTTTTTTTTTTTTTTTTTATATATATATATATATATATATAAAGAACCGCGAGCTGTCATGCTGCATTGTGCCATTAATCACTTCCTGTGTATGACTGATTTAACACTCTTGGTAGAGAAGATGGTGATGCAAGCGAGATCTAAAGGTGCCTTATCGCAAAAGTAATTGTTACATGAAGCGCTTTTAAACCAGAGATGGTCGAAAGTGTTTATCGTCTCTTAAGAGCATGTTTCACAACCTTACTCAGTTGTGTGTGGAAGTGCTTTCTGTTCTATTCCTGAGCATATGGTTTTTGAATATTGATTTATGTGTGCATTAAGAGGTGTGTCCGTTTGTGCGCATGCATTTTGCACTTTACTTCCTGCTGAATATATCCCTCCAGGCATGCAGTTTTAGAGCAGTCTTGACATGTGAGGTTGTCATTCCCGCCACACCCCATACGAGTGAAGCCTGCGGAGATTTCACCATCCCGGTCATGTGATTCATAATAACCGCTCCAGGATCCGATCCAGCCGAGAGAGCTGCGTTTCGACCAGACTTGACAAAGTCACATTGAAACGGGTTATTCAACAACAACCCTTTTGATTTCTGATAGATTTGATTATGCGCAGAACTGCTCCAGGGAATGTGAATCTGAAGCACATATCTGAGTACATGAGGTTATGGATTTGAACAGACCTTCGAATCCGTAGCTTGAGATTTTTTACGTTTACTTTATGCAGTTTTATCAACACGTGTTCCCTGAGAATGAAACCAATCTGTTTTTTGTTACAGATGCTCTTCTTGCGGATTTGGAGTCCACGACCTCCCACATTTCCAAACAAGCGGTTTTTCTGCCAGAAGAGACGCCATATTCCTACCCCACAGGAAGTGACTCCTATCAGGACGTGTCCTCCCCACCTCAAGTAACTTCCCCTCCTGCTGAAACACTGAATGGATCTTGGGTAGAAAAGCCAGAATCAAAGCACTCGTCCACCCAGGTAAAATGCACCATTACTTCCTGAAGGGTTTCTTTGCTCCGCAGGTTTTTGCTTTTCTTTATATGAGTCGACCCAGTTATCCTTTAACCTTACAACAAATACCAGATGCCGTCCTGTTCCACTTTCTGCCCTCGACCAAAGCACTTCTTCATCTTCAGTTGCTCCAGAAACTTGAGCAGGTTCAACATATTCAGGGTTTATTGAAATATTCTACATATTTGTAGCATTTGTTTTGGTTTTAAGTTTACTCATAATGTTATTTAAGCTTTCTTGGACCAAAAACAGTAGAAACTTGGTCTATCATGACCATTTTTTTAATCTTTTTATGCTGCTGTACCTTTAAGACGGTAACGATTATGCATCGATATTACTGATGCACCAAAAAAATCGAGTTTTAAGTTAGTCTTGCGTCGTTTCTGAAATAATCAATGAATTTGAAAATGTATATTTATATTTTTATATATATATATATATATTTATTTATTTTATATATATATTTTATATATATTTATTTATTTTTATATATATATATTTATATATATTTATTTTTTGTATATATATTTTATATATATATTTATTTTTTATATATTTATATTTATATATATATATATTAATATATTTATATACAGTAGAAACTTGGTCTATCATGACCATTTTTTTAATCTTTTTATGCTGCTGTACCTTTAAGACAGTAATGATTGTGCATCGATATTACTGATGCACCAAAAAAATCGAGTTTTAAGTTAGTCTCTCGTCGTTTCTGAAATAATCAATGAATTTGTCAGATTTATTTAATATTCAACTCTCAAATAAAAACTGAATTTTATAAACATTTAAATTTATGCACGAGGCCAGTTTTTATATCAACTTTACAACAGAACTGTGTTTCCGGTCCAGTTTGTCGTTGAAATATTGACATTTAAACGGTGGCTGTAATAACTTATTTTCATTATTCAAGCGTACATTAAATAATGACAACAGCTTAAGAAAAACTACAGTGCATATATTTAACAAAATATCTAGAGTTATGATTCTAGCTGAGTTTATGGCGTACCTGAGGTAAATATAACATTACATGACGTTGTTTACACGCAATTTTATTCAAGTGCGTCAACCACATTTATGGTTTGAATTCAGTGATAAAATTGACAGAATTTGAAAGCTGAGACTTCATGTTAGCAAGGCTTAGTACCTAGTACTAGGTTGCTGCTTTAACCCTTATGTGCTGTTCGGGATGTTTTCATCCACTATGGGGAATTTTTGAGTCTTAATTTGGCCATAACTTTCTCCGTGTTTCAGCGAATGGAATGATTTTTGGTGACAAATCTTATTTTGACACATATTTTGGGAAAATGCTTTGAAAATGTTCACAAACTCAACAGTACTCTGTGGGCAAATTCACCACCCTTTCGTTATGTTCATGCTTTAAAAATGTATCAGATAAAAAAAAAAAAATTAAATTTTTTTGCTTAAATCTATTAATCAACCTCAGTCCTGATCAAAACTACTAAATTTAAAAAAAAAAAAAAATCAGGATTTTAACTCTTTAATTGCCAAATTCATAAATGATGTCACTGATTTGGGAAAAAACGTGTCAAAGATTAGAAATAACATTGGGTTTGATGCGTTGTTAGTTTTTGTGCAGCATCAGATTTCAACGTTTTAAAGAGTTAAAATCCTGATTTTTAAAAAAAATTTAGTAGTTTTGATCAGGACTGAGCTTGATTTAATAGATTTAAGCAAAAAAAAATTGAAAAAAATATTTATCTGATACATTTTTAACGCAGTTAAAATCGTGGCTGAAAACATAACGAAAGGGTCGTGAATTTGAACAATGCACAAGGGTTAAGAGTTGTTAGTGCGGCCAGCAGGGGGCGCTCACCCCGTGGTTTGTGTGTGTGTCCTAACGCCCCAGTATAGTGATGGGGACACTATGCTGTCAAAAACCACCGTCCTTCGGTTGAGACGTTAAACCATCCCAGTCATTAAAAATCCCAGGATGTATTTCGAAAAGTGTTTTGCCCAATTTGCCCATTGCCCTCTTTCCATCATAGCCTCCTAATCATCCTCATACACTGATTAGCTTAATCACTCTCCTGTCCACCAATAAGCCGATGTGTGGTGAGCGTTCTGGCGCAATATGGCTGCCGTTGCGTCATCCAGTTGGATGATAGACATTGGTGTCGCTGTATAAATGTCAGTAATTATTGTTATTAGCAACAAAGCAGGAAGCTTAATTTTCAGGCGCCGAAATGTTGGTGCATCACTAGTTGATATGTAAATGCAGGTGGTCATTCTGGACATCAAATGTTTTTGATGGATGTCACATAGACTACGTTTGAATGTTTAAATGCCTGTTTTTGGCGCATCTGTCCTGTGGTGTTCCCCAGGGCTCTGTCTTGGGCCCATTGCTTTTTGCATTGAATTTGCTGCCTCTAGGACAACTGATAAGTACTTTTTTGGGTATTTGTTTCCTATTCTTTTAAACTGTGTTAACTCTATAAAAGATTAGCTGGAAAACAATTACTAGCAGTTAAATACTGAAAAACAGATGTTCTTATCTCTGCTCCTGCTGTTGTTCTCCCAAAGGTGAGATAGTTTTGGTCCCATATCTGATTCTTTTAAACCTACCCCTCGTAATTTATATGGGTCTTGATCTTGATGGGTCTTTAGGTTTTTCACAATTGTTTATATCGGTTGAGAAACATTGAGGCCAGTTGAGTCCACAGTTCAGATGGAGATGATTATTTTTTGCAATTTTAATTCATCCCTTAAACTATTACAAGTGGTTCAAAATGCTGCCGCCAAGCTTTTAACCAAGTCATCACAGAGATGTACCACCGATTTTAATTGGCTCAAATTTAGAATTCAGTTTAAAGTAGTGCTTTTGTTTAAAGCAATGCATGGTCAAGCTCCTGTTTATGTTAAAGAGCTGTTGCAACCTTATAATAACAGCAGGAATCTGAGATCCTCCAAACAGATCTTGTCCCTCGCTCTAGATTAAAGACTAAAGGTGACCGCTTTTGAGGTAGTTGCGCCGAAATTGTGGAATGCTCTCCCTTTGGATCTGTGGACATTTTTAAAAAAAACGCAGCTAGAAACTCACCTGTTTAAACTTGCTTTTGTCTAAATTGTGCTCTATGTATCCTTTTATTGATTGTCTGTTCATCTATTACATGTTGGATGCAAAGCACATTGTGACACCTGCTCTGGAATGGTGCTATAGAAATCAAAAATAATTTAGAGTCAGAATCAAAAAGTAGGGATTATTAAAGGTATATTTCACTTGTTGTTTTTGCTACGGAACACAAAAGGTGAAATCTTCATTACAATCTTGTTAAACAAAGCTCAGAAAAGTTCTATTTCTATACCGCTTTACACAATTGTTTGCTTCACAAACAGGAAAATAATAGTGTTAATGTTTAAAATTCATACGTTGAAACGCATTCAATTTGAGCTGTAAAGCTCAGCTCAAGGTTGATTCAATACAGTTCAATAACAGTGTCAATGTTAGTGTCCGTCTCATCATTCAGATCATAGAATAATAGTTCTGATCTGATCGTGTCAGTGCATTTAAACCATAATATCATGGTTATTAATTGTTTTAAACCATTAAGTAGGGGTGCGACGACATCTCGTGCCACGAGATCTCACAATATTAAAATGTGACGAGATTTCTTGAGGTGAAAAGCTGTTTCGTGAAATTAGCATAAAATATGCCACTGCTGGAGAGTCTCGCGCAGCGCAGCAGGAATCAGTTCACTGATCACGTGACGAGAGTAAGATAAGAGCCTGTCCATGGCGGAGGATTCGTTGTGCATCAGAGCCCATGTCTTATCTTGTGAAATGTGCGCTCAGCGCCACTGCTTCCTATTCATGGAGTAAGTGTGATTGCGAATTCGAAAGTGAAAGTAAAACGCGAGCTCCCACGCAAATTAGTCTACATGCAACATCCTGTTTCCCAATGTCGCTCTTAGACTGGGCTGTGAATATGTAACCACATCTGGTCTCTGTTTGCACTTTGAATTTTGAAAGAGGACTTGGATTATGGTTAAAATAATAAAACTTATTTTGGTTATTTATACTGTTTTTGTCTATGTTCAATTTGTGGAAATACGTTCAATTAGGAAGTCACACACACAGCCTCAATCAAAAGTTCTGGAAGCTCATAATTCATGTGCAGTAAGGTCTGAAGACAGTCAGTTGAGTTTGTGGCTAAACCTTTTACAGTGCTTGAGTATTGTTGTCTTTCAATGCGTATAATTCACACTCAGAAAGTAGAACTGAAAAGGCAGCATTGTATTGTTGCCTTTCAAAGCGTATGATAATTCATACTCAGAAAGTAGAACTGAATAAACATTATACCGTTGTCGTTCAATGCATATTATAATTCATATTCAGAAAGCAGAACTGAAATGACATTCATTACAAGATGAGTAGGTAAAACATTTCAAAAGGCACTTGTAGACTTTTTTTTTCCAGTCATGAATTTTGTCATTGAGGATTTCCTAAAAAAAATAAACTGTGCAAAAATCTTGTCTCAGCTCATTCTCGTGAACCCAATCTCGCGTCTCGTGAGCTAAGTGTCGCGTCACATACCTACCATTAAGATCCTAGGTTTTTTTATGTGATATTTTTGCTATTTCTGCTCCCATCTCTGAAGTAAAAGTGTTTAAATGTTAAACGACTATATTTTCTTTCCTCAAGTCTTTCGGCTCGGATCCAAAAAGCACCAGTCCTCGCGTCTCACAGACTGACGAAGAGCACGTCTATAGTTTCCCCAACAAGCAGAAGACTACTGACTCCCCGGCTGCCGCCATGAGCTCATCACTGGGCAGTAACCTGTCAGAGCTGGACCGTCTGCTGCTGGAGCTCAACGCCGTACAGCAGAGCACACCCTCCTTCGCTACTGAAGGTGAGCGAAAATCAGGGCTGTTAAAGCACTATAAAAACATCACAATCACATTTTAAATGTGGATGTTTTTTTCCATTTTCCATTTCAGAGACCTACCCACCCAAACCAGCAAGCAACGCCCAGCGCTATGTCCCAGAAAACGGTGTTTCATCAGTAGTGAAAGCGCCTCCCCCCAAGATGGAGAAACCCAAACGCAGTGCACCCGGTCGGGGGATAGAAGATGTCAGACCCAGTGTGGAGAGCCTGTTAAACGAGTTGGAGAGCTCTGTGCCGGCCCCCGCGTAAGCTTACAAACTGCTTAAAACATTTTAATTACATTTTTATAAATATTTGTATACATTTTATTATATAATAATTTTTAATATTTGTATATTCTAATAAATAAATTAAAAATAAATATATATATTTATTTATTATTATTTATTATATATATATTTTTTTTATTATTATTGTTGCTATTTTTTTTTTTTTTTTTTACAATCTTTTTAGTGTGTAGAAACTTTTTTTTTTTTTTTTTAAATAATAATAAATTGTAATAAAGTTGATAATATGTTGGTGGGCGGGGGGGTATGAAGATATATATCTTGGCAATGATGTAAAGAGTCTATAGTTAGAGATTTTGCGATATTATTATGTAAATATATCCGCATAGTACAGAACTACTTAACGATATTGATACTTTAGAGTGATGAAGAAACATGCATGAATGTGAAAATAAAGTGCGGGATGTACATGATGCTAAAAATATCATTGCTATATCATATTGTAAAATAAGATTTTGGTCATGTTACCCACCCCTAATATTTTGTTAAATGCATTGAATTTTTTAATTTAATCACAATCCTTTTTGAGTTTAAATTGGACATTGAATCCCAGATTTCCTGTGTGTTCATTTGTATTCCACTGCAGTAAACATTGATGTTTAAATGATCAGAAACAAGTAAAAACTTCACCAGATGCCCTATCAGTGCGCTAGACCTTTTCTAACTTCCCATTTTTAATATTGTAAAATTATAGACCCGCCCCATCAGCGCAGATGGTTCCTGAGTTGAGAGAAGTTCACGAAGAGACCCCCACCCAGCAGCAGGCCAGAATCTCGGCCTCCTCAGCCACGCGAGAACTCGACGAACTCATGGCTTCGCTGTCTGACTTCAAAGTTCAGAGCAATGTAAGTCTTTTCCAATGCATGTTCCCTACAAACAAACTTCCTAAGATCCATTTCTTAGAGTAGAATATGAGTCTTATTTAAAAAAATGTTTTTGAAAGCCACTCTGATGGAATAGTTTATGTTTACAAATAGATGCACTTTTAATTAGTGAAATCTTACATATTGGTTAATAATCTGACCTATAGGGCTGTTTGAATGAGTTGTCATTGGTTTTATTAATAAACCAATTTATTAAACTGATAATGATAATCAGTAGTAGTATATTATCAATCGAGGTCTTTGAAATGAATAAAGGTTTATATGTCTGTATGAGGGCATGCCATTATGAAGGTCTTGTTAGCATATCTGTCTTGGACGTGAGCCACACTGCGGTCGAAAAGAATCTGGAATGTCGTGGTTGTGGTGTCATGTTATATCTGGAAATTCTGGTGATCATATTTGCTTTCAGGTTGGTAGACCAAATATCCAAATGTTGCATTCTTAGAATACATTTTTATTGACCAAATAAGCCAAACTTTGAGATATTACATAACCCATTGCATTAAGCCACTGGTTTTCATGCATCATTTTTTTATTTGAGAATAAGATAATGGATCGATCCCAGAATGCATTCGTGATTGTACTCAAATGCTTTCCTCCCTTTCTTTTTGATTGTTGTTGTCTTACTGTTGCTTGTCTAGTCTGGCTCTGTGTCTGTTAAGGAGGACTCATTATCCACTAAAGGGTCAGAACTTCCCAATCTTGTGGTGACTAAGGGCCTCACAAGCCCTTCTTTCCCAGTCCCAGAAGCAGAGGTTTCTGAGCGCAGCTCTGCTTCCTCTAATTGCGCACCACTTCTGCTAGAACTCCACATAGTTGAGGAATCGACAACCGTAGCTCCAGTATCCAGCTCCAAGGTGATCTACACTTCCAAGACCCGTTCAGATAAACCACTGGTGGTTTCTAGCGCAAAGAGTCCAGAGTCTCGTTTATCACCAGAACCGTCTGCGAAATCTTCAAGCCTTCCGGCATCAAATTTAAACAAACGTGAAGTCAACTCACCTAAGACTGTCAATCTGAAGTCCTCAAGTCCAGTTTTGGCTTCCAAAAACAGTCCACCTGTGGTAGTAAAGGCCTCCTCACCAGTTATCATTCAAAGGATTTCTAGCCCAGTGGCTAAAAGCCCCAGTCCACCAGAGGTTATGAAGAGCTCAAATCGAGTTGTTGATGTGAAAAGTCCGAGTCCTGTAACAGTTACTAAAACCTCTAGTCCAGTCGTGGTTAGAAAGAGCCCAAGTCCCATTACAGCTGTTAAAGCAACCAAAAGTCCAGTCCCTGGAGTCCTTGCCAAGAGCCAAAGTCCTGAGCCAGGGATTACGAGCAAAAGTCCAGTGCCAACTCTCATTACACTACCCACTCCTCCAGTTTCAACCCTAACATTAACTCCCAAGCCTTCCAAAGGGAAACCCGAGTACTCTGAACCTGGCATATTGGGAATAAGCCTTCCTTGCCCCAAGCCTCTTCTGGAGGAAGCTCTGGACAAGCTGTTGATGTCCAGTCTTTCCCAACCAGAGCCAGCGAAGCTGCTTGAAGGAGGTCCTGCCTCACCGGAAATGAACGATGAAATTCTGGCACTTCATCAGTTGATGCCACAGGGTGACACACAAATCCCCTTTTCTGAGATCAGTTGGACGGATGACTCCTTAAACCCTGGAGCGGCAGATGTTTCTCTGGACCTTCCACTTCTTCAGCCATCAGCTGTTGAAAGGCTCTCCGCTTCTGGACAAGTATGAGTCACACCAGCTCTGTCAGACTGTCTCCAATTTGCACCCCTAAATTTAGCGAGCAAGCATGCTGAGCCACGTACGGCTGTTTATGCTTTCTCAAATGCACAAGCCAGATCCTTGGGCCAAGGGGCTTGATGATATCCAATCTGAACCTTTCCATCTTGCTCAGAAAGAAGCACCAACCATTAGCAAGTTAAATATGCCTCTCAAAAACCCGATACACAAACACAAATGTCATTTAGTGCTCCTTAAATTAGAGGGCTTGCATTTTCATTTGGTTTTTGCTGCTCTATTCAGTTGCATTGTGTTTTTGGAAAGGTGGAGAATTGAAGAATCCAAAGTATGTGTGGTGCATGAAATGGATAAGATACTGTGGAAGGAGTCTTTGGGATGTTCAAATGCATGCCCTGACGCGCTTCCTCAATGAGGTGTATGCCGCTAAATGGCCAACAAGGCTAGGCTTGCTTGTTTCTTAGCCGTTTTGCAGTGGAGTTGCATTGTGCAATTGCATTCCATCGTCACATCTTCAGGGCAGATGCTTTTTAGATCACTGCAGGAGAGGTGGTTCTTTACTGTGGTTGATTGTCTTTGCATGATGAAAGTTGTTTGCTTTTGCTAAATTTGATGTGTGAAGTCAAAGGGTGGAACTGTTCAGTCATTTTCTCGAGGCTTTAAAATCACGTAGATTCACATGCATCGATCTTGAAATGTAACTTTTAAATTGTGTTCGCCAATAACTAATTTAAAATGATGAAAATTGGTCGAAATGTACATATCGTTTCCATTCGAACTGCCATCAAACATTTTTCCATTTGAAATTTAACATGAAGAGTGTCAAAGACTTTCTATACAGTCTTAAAGGAACTTTGATAGTGTTCAAGCCGTTGAACAAACGTCTCCTGAACCATGTGTTTTTCCTCTTGCACCGTCTGTTCAGAATTTAGCAGCCTCATCTCTTATTGGCTGGAATTTTGGCACATTGTAGCGCTGGTTTGTGTTGAGCAGGCGAGCGGTCGGCACTTGGCGAGCGCAGGGCGGGTATCAGGAGCACGAGCAACTCAAACCTCGCACGTGCGAAAGAGAACGTCCGCTCACATCCAAATAAACTTCTGTGAAATGCAAAACTGATTTTCGTTCGCTCGAAATATTTTCTTATTTGCTAGACGAAGATTTTCTCCTCAACTCAGTTCACACGCGAAATGCCCTTTTGTACGCTCAAAATATGATCTTGCGCGCGCAAAAATTTGGCAGAGATCCGATTCCACAGGTGGTACGCCATTTCGGTTCTGCAAAGGGAACAAAGGAGCGTTTTATTCGGCCTCTGTTTAAAGTATTCCCATACTTTTGATAATCGTGGTCTGGGTTTTTGTGATAGAATGGAACTTTCTCCGTTCCCAGGAGCAGAAGCCGCCGTTACACCAGATGAATGGAAACCGTGTGACGCGTCGTTGCAGCACTAAATTTAATTGATAATTTAAATGAATTTTGCTTTGCATTGCTTTGGCATGTTGTGTTCGCACAACGACCTGCTCTTGCATCATTTCAGATTTTTTTGTTGAACGTTAGAGACGTTCCTCCCGTGAGTCACGAAGGCTTCAAGCTATGCATTGCACTGGCCCAAATTTGATTGGTGTGAGGGTACGGTACTTAATTTTGATCATGCTGCCTGCTTTTTAGAGGCCTTTGGACTCGAGTTCTTGTAAAGAAAGCATTGCATGATCTAAAAATTTAAAGCGGTGACTTCATTAATGCCGCTTCTCTGCAGCTTAAATCGGTCATCAGACGCACAAAGGAAACGTCCAACGTTCACCCGATGTTTCGTGACGGCCACATGCGCAGAAAAATGGGCCCGCTCTTTCTCAACAAGAGTAACTCACAAGATCTACTCATTGAAGAGCTGCAAGGGAAACTGGGAATTGGTCGCACCCAGCGGTCACGAAAACGGCCAGATGATTGGCTCACGGAAGGGGTCATTGTCTGTTCCAACCCACAGCGCTTAAGAGAGGAAGGTGGTGTATCACCAACGGTTGATAAGGTAGCGTAAGTCACAAGATTACTGGTGGAACTAACAAAAAGCTTGCACGACAACAGTTCTCGAATTGGTTTATTTAAAACGGGCTTTTTAGGGTGCGTTCACACTTGTCATGTTTGGTTCGATTAAAACGAACCCTGGTGCGATCGCTCAGTTAGTGCGGTTCATGTGTGAACGCTGCCATCCGAACCCTGGTGCGGTTCCATTGATATATGAACGCAACACGGACCAAAGACGTGTAAACTAACCAAAAACAGGACGTGATGTCACAAGATGCAACGCTACGAGTCAGCTGATTTGACTACACGGAAAGATCGGTGTATCCAAAATCAGTCGAGGGCAAACGTGGAGCAACGAGGAGGTGAAGTTTCTGTTTCTGCACACAACGGAGGAAATCCTGCTGCTGTTTTGAATGTTTTGAACATTTTACGAGCTCTTTGTGATTCTCAGCTGGTAAAAATAAAGCATAAAATGATGGCGTTTAATCCAGAACACAGCGTTGTTTTGAATGTTCGGTAAGCGAGATCCGTCGCCAAATATACGTCATAAAAGCCGACCAATCAGGTCGTGACCGTATCCCTATGCCTTTGGTTCGGTAACTTAAGGTTCGCTGTTAAAAATGCCAGTGTGAACGCTAAGCGGACCAGGACTATATGTTTTGTTTTTGTTTTTTGGTCCGGACCAAACCAACCGAACTACAAGTGTGAACCCACCCTTAACCTTTTATAAAACGTGCAACAATGCGTGTCCACTTTTTCTGTGGCGTTAGTTCTGGAAGAATTTTTTCCATTCATTTGTCCCATAGGGACTTTTAAGAAGTCTTTGTTAAAGTATTATAAGCCACTAACCAAACTAACCAGAGATGAGGTGAATCACAAACTTTTATTTGACGCAAACATGAACATAATGACAAATAAACTATGGAGAAATATTAAATTATTCATTTAAAGTTGCTTTATATATATATATATATATATATATATATATAGAAACAATATATTTTAAGTTTATTGGAAAATATGCACATATATAGAAACATGTGTAAGTATTTGGAGAGCATTGGTGGAATATTCTGTACACCATCATGAATAATGTAGTTTTTCACCAGGAATTCTGCTGTTAAACACGATCCTTTTTAACAATAGTTTGAAATAATGCAAACTGATGGCTTCAGTATGAATATATTCCATTCTTTAACAACCTCAACTTTGGTTATCATAAAAAAAAAAATCTTCCTATGGAGAAAATGAATGTGATTTTTACTTCTGGAACCTGACTGGTGCACAATATAATGGATTTTGTGGCAATTTTACTTCCTATTACGTGTTTTACATTTCTTTATCCACCAGATCATCATTCCTCCAGACTCGCCCAGTCCTCCGAAAAAAGTCCTAGCCTATCCTGTCCCAAAAAAGCCAGTGCCTGTGGTACAGATGCCCATTCCTCCCCCCCCTCCACCTCCACCACCTAGGGAGCCCTCTCCTCCACCTCCACCTCCTCCTCCTCCTCCTCCTCCTCCTCCTCCTCCGCCAGTTCCAACCCCACCTCCACCTAAAGACCCCACCCCTCCTCCATCCCCACCACCCAAACCTGTGACCCCGCCCCCTCCACCAAAGGTTTTATCATCAGTGGGCTGCCAAACGGAATACGAACCTCTTTTTTCACCGGTACAGGCATGAACTTGCTCTCTGTTTATTTACATATGATCCGAGCTTGCATCTTTGTCCTAAGGGTTCTGCACACTCATGGAAAGCATGGAAATATTATGGAATTTGTTAGCCATGGAAATGAATAAAAAAGTCATAGGAAACTGGTTGCATGTTGGGTTAGTGTAGAGTAAGCCATAGTGAATCATTCAAGTCAAGTCACGTTTATTGATATAGCGCTTTTTAGACCTTATATAGGTCACAGCCAGCCATCTTTAGAAGTTTGTGTTTGAACTTGCTTTAGCTGTGTATTTCTATGGCATCGCTGTCCAACTGGAATGATCTGGAGAAGTGGATTTACTTATTGTAGAGTTAGAGAAAGCTATCATGAGCATTGTAATAGTTGTAGCGGATGTCAGAAAAATGTCAGCAGATTTTAAATCGAGCAGTTCATACATAAATCCGTAAGATCTTACTTTCGAGCTGTGGAGATACAAACCGGAAGACCGAACGCAACATTCACAGCACTGAAAATGAGCAGATTTGTGTCAAAGCATCTTCACATTAATAAACCGCAATGTGTTAATGATGCAGAAGTCATCCATTATGACACCAATCAAATTTCAGCTGTAAAGGAGCTCTAAAAAGACATTTTGTTCAGTTCAATAACAGTGTCGATGTTGCAAAGTTAGGGCTTGTTTAGTTAAAGGAGATCTATTATGCCGCTTTTGTACAAGATGTAAAATACGTCTCTGATGCTCCCAGATTTGAAGTTTTAGCTCAAAATGCCCCACAGATAATTTTTATAGCTTGTTAAATTGACCACTTTTGGGGCCGGGCAAAAATGTGTCATTTTTGTGTGTGCCCCTTTAAATGCAAATGAGCAGATGCTCCCAACCCCCTTTCAAGAAGAGGGCGGAGCTTCAAGAGCTCATGCTCCGGCATACAACAATACAGGACAATCTCACGCCCTGAAAATGTCAGTAATTGTTCGGCCTTATATGTTTGAACCGGAGTCGTCGAAAAGACCCTCGTTTGTGATGCAGTCTGGTGAAAAACGATTGGCGCACATGTATAAGACTTCACCGTCTTTTAAACCCCGACTGAGCAAGCAAACTCCACCAGGTGACCGTAGTGGGAAAACCTAAATGAATGATCGGTGAATGAGTCGATTTGTTTTCAAGTGAATAAATCAGAGTGAATCTTTAGTGAATCATTCTGAATTGGAATGTGAATGATTCCGATCCACAAAGTACTCAAAAGGTCAGATAGTGTCCATTCTTTTAATGCTTTCTAGCATGTCGCTTATTGAGCACATGCTGTTATGAGTTTGACCTCCGAACGGCGCTCACACTAGGACTGTCTCAGCATTTATTAAATAGTTTGCTGGTGCCAACATGTCCCATGAAGACAGTCTGTTTTTCCTCTAGATTCCTGGTACATGAACAAAGTCTCTCGCCAGTGAAGTTGGTTATCAATTACAGTTGCCTTTTAAAGCGAAAATTAAGTAGTCAGTCAACAGTATTTAGTAAACGGATTTTCACTCTAATAAAAAAAAGTATAGCAAACAAATACAATAAATGTAACCATTTAAAATAAACCGTTTTATAGCTTTATTTGCAAAGGCGCAAAGTACTGTTACATCACGGGGTTCGTTGGATTAATGAAGATTATTACAGTTTCGATTCTGGTTTTTGGTTTTTCTGCTTAGTTGCTGTAATTGTTACTAGTAATAAATAAATTCATATTATCTGTGACCAGGTAGATGACCAATAGTCTCCAGTGCTATTTGCAAGGCAATTCTAGGATGATAACTTGGCAAACAAAAATAATTCCGGACTACAGAACGCGAAAGGATCAAAAAAAGATGATGGCAAGGAAGATGACAGAATTAGGGATAACGATTGGAAATCATGCCCTGATTGATAAAGATATTTAGTCACAGTAAGCAATACTTATTTTGTGATTTGTTTCAGCTTTGATCTCTGTATGTTGTGGAATGACAAATGGGTGTTGGTTCATTTTAGTTTACCAACATATTATATATCCAACTATAACTATGGAAATCTTGAGGAAGCTGGACTTTGTGGATGAATTTGTATCGGGCAGGGAAGGTTTTAGTACTGCAAGATTGCAGCGCCCTTGTTATCGTTTTCTCTTTTAAATGGTTACTTTTATTGGGTTAGTTATATCATTTTAGGGTAGTCGTGGCCTAGTGGTGAGGGAGTCGGGCTTGTAATCAGAAGGTTGTTGGTTCGATTCCCACGCCGGCAGGAATTGAAAGTGGGGATTGTGAATGAACAGCACTCTCTCCACCTTCAATACCATGACTAAAGTGCCCTTGAGCAAGACACCTAACCCCTAATTGCTCCCCTTGTAAGTCGCTTTGGATAAAAGCGTCTCCTAAATGATGAAAAATGAAAAAAAAAAATAATAATTTTAATTAGAGTGGAAATCCATTTACTAAATAATGTCAACTTTTTCATTTTTCATTTTTTTTTTCATCATTTAGCAGACGCTTTTATCCAAAGCGTCTTACAAGGGGAGCAATTAGGGGTTGGTGTCTTGCTCAAGGTCACTTTAGTCATGGTATCGAAGGTGGAGAGAGTGCTGTTCATTCACAATCCCCACTTTCAATTCCTGCCGGCGTGGGAATCGAACCAGCAACCTTCAGATTACAAGCCAGACTCCCTCACTACTAGGCCACAACTACCCACGACTAACTTGACTTTACTTAACACATAAACCTCTGACTCTGACTGATATTTCAGTTTTATTTTCTGTTGTCTATTGATGCTTTTACTGGAAAGCGCCTTGTGCACCTTTTGGCTGTTGTAAGGCGCTATACACATAAAATTTTATTGATTGATTGATTGACCGACTGCTTCATTTCCACTTTAATGGTGTGGAATTACATTACTCTCGACCTTCACGTCACTTCCGCGAATAAACACATCCAATGAGGATCGACGGCAACGTTTATTTCTAAAACTAGGTTTAAGTAGCAGACGCATATTTTCATCACTTATCAGGTAGCCGCTTACTTTTCTCCAAGCAGTCTCGTTTTTTTGGTCCATCTCTTTATGAATAAGAAGTTGTTATAAATTTCAGGGTGGCTACAATAATGCTCTCCTCCATTTTCTGATACAACTGGACGTGTCAATAAGCTCTTCGCATCATGCGAATTTCCCGCTCGTTGAAATTTTCAACTTTTGCGGAAGGCTTGATATTGACCCTTCGCCGGCAGTTTGATTGACAGGCGATCTAACCAATCATAACCCCGTTAGTAGGTTAACGTTGATGAACTTGAACTTGATAAATTGCGTGTCCTCACGTCTTGAAACAACATTCCTTCTGATGTTCATTCATGTTTATTTGATGCTATAAATGAACTTGTATGAAGAGATGATCGAGGAGCTACAGCGATCTGTCACCACACTATACGATATTTATTGATTAAAACTACGATATATTAAATATGAAACTGTTTCATATCTCTGCCGACGTGTTGTCAGTGTCCTCTTTGCTCCAGGGTGTATTTTTCACTTCGTGAGAACATGATGTGTGGCAGGAGAGCGCATGACTTGTCGGACATAGCAACAGTAACTAAAGGGGGCGGGGCTTTGCGAACGGTCAAATCTTTTGCTGCAAATCGCCTCACCCAATTCACGTCATTCACATCCTTGCATTGGCTTTGTATGCACACGACTCGCGCAAATAGTTAAACTGCTTTTGGTGTGCACAAACCATACGAGTTTCATTACATGTGTTACCAAAATTGTTTTTGCAAGTTAAGAGTCAGGCTGCGCTGGAGTACTTCAGAAATAGCTTGTTCAAGTGTGAGATCATAAGCGGAAATAAAAGAGGATGTGCAGCTCGCTATTTTTGCTCTGTGAATAATGCTTCTGTGTCACAGTTCTTTGAATCGAGAGATGGGGTTAGTTATACCAGCACTTGCTTGGACTGTCATCTGATTATGTGTTTAACACCTTCTTGGTCCCGTTTTATTTAGGGAAGGTTATTCAGAGAGCATGAGATTAGTTTCCTTAGATTAGTAAAGCAGACATGATCCTTTCCATTTATGTTGAATAAACTGAAATAGAAAATTGCGAGAAAATGGAACTAGATTTGCCGTTTATGTATAATAACTCTTTGTTTCTTGCGGGATTGTGTATCTCTGCTGGCTGTTTGCTTTCAAATAAGACCGATGGAGTTAACATTTCAATTGCCATAGCAATGCATGGTTTGATTCCAAATAAGTGATTGAATGTTTCAGCAAAGCTGTTGAGAAACACTTGTGTAGATTTTGGGTAGTCGTGGCCTAATGGTGAGGGAGTCGTGCTTGTAACCTGAAGGTTGCTGGTTCGATTCCCAAGCCGGCAGGAATTGAAAGTGGGGATTGTGAATGAACAACACTCTCTCCACCTTCGATACCATGACTAAAGTGCCCTTGACATCTAACCCCTAATTGCTCCCCACCAACTTTGGATAAAAGCGTCTGCCAAATGAATAAAAATGTAACCAAAAAAAGTTTAAAAACCACAAACATCTTCTAATGGATTGGCTAATAAATGATGCAATTCTAAATTTCCGGTCCTATTTGTTTGAAAGAAAAAGCTCATGATGTTCATGCAGATTGATTAGTTTGAAAATACCCGATGGATACATTGGGATATTTTTTTAAGACTTAAAAAATAAAGCTGATTGACCATAGTCATGGTACAAAGTGGAGCACACAAACACATCCGAACATTTACATTGACTTCTCAGTGTTGAGTTCTCCAAAACGAGTCAAGGATCAGTGGATCTTCAAATCCCGCGTGCGTTTCGCCATGAGTTATCAACTCTGTGCCATTGTTCGACGCCTGGAAGGTTGACCTGCTGTGTTGAAAGTCGCTTTGGATAAATGCATCTGCTAAATGACTTATGTGTACCAAGTAGAAAGTGTTTACTGCTTGTTTTGTGTCTGCGTGCGCAGAGTGGAATTTGCATCCACGTTTTCTTTGCTTTAAGAAAACCGACTTTAAAACATGAATCCTTTTTGTTTTGCTGTAGATTATGGCTCAGGGCAAGAGTTCTCCCACCAGTGTCCCGAAGCAGGGGAATAAACTGGATAACATGTTGGGCAGCCTGCAGTCGGACCTCAACCGCCTGGGCGTCCAGACGGTGGCCAAAGGTGTTTGTGGAGCCTGCAAGAAACCAATCGCTGGCCAGGTAAGAGATCTTCAGAAGATCTCATTCAATCCCCAAATCATTGTCCTGACCTACATTCCATTCGGATCTTTAGGATATTATGCCCTGGAGCGGAAGCTCTGCTCCGAAACAAAGCAAAAAGCCACTAAAGGATATATTTTCGTCTCAGTATGTGTATGTATAAAAAAGAGATTTGGAGATTTCAGATTTTTTTTTATGCTCACTAAGGCTGCATTTATGATCAAAAAAGCATGTTATATTGTGAAATATTATTACAATTTAAAATAACTGTAAAATTCAATTTCTGCTTGATGTGGAAGCTGAATTTCCTGCATCATCGTCACATGATCCTTCAGGAATCATTCTAATTTGCTAGTTTTCTTTTTTGTTTTTATTAATGAACAAATGTATTCGTTTCCACACAAGAATCAGTTATTTTTCATGTCACACCATTACCGTTTTCCCTGTGTTTTTGATCAAATTAATAGACATTTTAAAAATGGAATCTGTAGCTCATGTAGCATCTCGAGACAGTTTCGTCTCTCGTTGTTTACTACTTTAAGTGAAGCTGTACACTTTCATCCTCGTTTTCTTTGATGCATTCAGGTGGTGACAGCAATGGGTCGGACGTGGCATCCGGAACATTTCGTGTGTACTCACTGTCAGGATGAAATAGGTTCCAGAAACTTCTTTGAGCGAGACGGCCAGCCGTACTGTGAAAAGGACTACCACAGCCTCTTCTCCCCGCGCTGTTACTACTGCAACGGACCCATTCTGGACGTAAGGATTAGGCTTCCTATCAGCACCTTAAGCGGTCACAGATGGGGCATTCACAGGCCTGAGTGTGTTCGTGTGTCTCATATGTCACCACCCAGCGGTGACGGTGCTTACTATAGCTGCTCACACTTTACCTCTGGCTTCAGGTTTCCTGTAAACATAAACAGTCACTTAAATACAGTCTAAATAGGTCTGTCCAGTCGAACTCAACACATGCATATAGATAGAGTCTGCTGAGAATGTAAATGTACATGCATTAAAGAAATCATTTTAAGGCTCTAAGGTCAATATTTCTTTTAGTAAAATGAGTAAGCATCCTTAAAACGCGATACAGTACTCCAGCATTTAACCCTCATGCGCTGTTCGATTTCTGTGTACACTCAAATCGACCCTGATTGGATTCAATACAATTCCTCAACAATCACACTATGAAAAACAACAAAGATTCCGGGACAAACCGTAAACTTTTAATACCAACATTTGTCAAATACTCCAAAAAATATAATTAATGAAAATGTTTTTTAACCATTTTTTAAAACTGATATGTTTTGACAACATTTGAAAATAAACAGTACATTTTTAAATGCAATAAATACATACTTTTTTTTTTTCTTAGAACATCATAACTGAACAATTAAATGTCGCTGTATAATGAAAATATGTACTTTTCCCAAGTCGGCTGTTTTGTAAACTCATTTCATAAAGTCAAGAAGTTTCTGCTTATGAACTTCTTGCACTTCACACACATCAAAATATTTTTCTGTATTGAAATAAGTGTGGAAAACCTCATTTTTTTAGCTTCATAACGTAAGTAAAAAAATAAAAGAACAAAATATAACCAAGAAACTTTATTATTTTGGGTCAGTACAGTTGCCTTATAGCGGGTCAATTTGACCCGGCGAACGTCACGAACGAAACAGTAATTTTGTTTGTGTATGTCAAAAAACACCAGCATGTTGAAACTTTGCATGCATGTTCATGATGATAAATGAGAAAAAAGTCACAAAATATCAAGAAAAAAAAGAGAAAATCTAAACGGGTCAAATTGACCCTCAACATAACATCAGGGTTAAAGAAATCGGCTACCACAAAGGCAGTAAATACACACATTTTTAGGGCTGCCCTCGACTAAAGATTCATTCATTCGTTCATTTTAAGCAATTAGTCGAATAATAAAATCGTAATAATGAGCCTTTAATAGCCTAATCAGCGTTCAAGCACACGCATAAAGCTTGTCACGGCGCTCCGGCAGAAGTAATGATTATGAGTTCCTCTGGGAAAAACGGCAAGGAAGTTGCTTTACTAGTGATGATGCTGATTCGTCATCTCCACATCTCCTTTGCACATTTCGTACGGATTACATAACCTGACAATATTTGTTTTCCAGTTGAATTGGTTCATTTAGAAGTAGCTATTTCACTTCCTACGCATTCAACGCATAAGACTTTGTTTTCAAGCGCGCATTTCATTCGCGTATGCTCTGTTTTTCCTGTTGTGGCGGTTAGCAAACAGCGTTGCATTACCGCATGGAATGGAGCGGCTGATTGTAGTCGTCGTCTAAATGCATGAACCGAACCGTGACGTAAAAAATGTTAAATAAAATTTTAACACACTGATTTTCCAAAATGGAATTTAGTTCTCCATAGATATATATTGCAAAAATAATGTTTTGTTTTAAGGATATAGTTAGGATTGGAGTAGCTGCTAAAACAGAATTATATGGGAAGTATGTGGTTGAAACATGACTTCTGGAATGGGAAATGAACACTATTACCAATAATTGTTAGTAATTGTCTTATTCTTTGTTTTTTATCAATTTTGCAAACGTTCATTGACATTTAACTTGTGCTTTCTGTTCTAGTTTGGCCATCAGTTCATTGTAATGTATTGGACATTTGCCTTTATTTCGTCCTGCAGAGGGTGGTGACCGCATTAGACAGGACTTGGCATCCCGAGCATTTCTTTTGTGCCCAGTGCGGGTCGTTCTTTGGGCCTGAGGGTAAGCAGCTTCCACTCTTCTCCACCTCTTTTCTTCTCTTCGGCTTCTTTTTTTTCTACCGAGATATTTTTTCTTAAAAAGGTTTTAAGCCTTTGGCAACCTTTTTTTTTTTTGTGTGTGTCTGTTTCTTGCAGGTTTCCATGAGAAGGAGGGAAAGGCATACTGTAGGAAGGACTACTTTGACATGTTTGCCCCTAAATGTGGCGGCTGTGCCCGTGCCATTCTGGAGAACTACATTTCGGCTCTCAACTCTCTCTGGCACCCTGAGTGTTTTGTCTGCAGGGTCAGTATGTGTGTGTATGTGTGTGTGTTTCATGATTTATAAAGACACAAATTTGCTTAATGTCATGGGTATTACACTGGTAATATGACGTAAACATGTTTTATGAGGACATTTCATGAGTCCTCATTTAAAATAGTTTTAAAAGTATACTAAACAATGTTTTTTAAAAAATGTAAAAATGCTGAATGTTTTATGTGATGGGTAGATTTAGGGGTAGAGTTAGTGTAGGGGGAGAAAATGTACAGTTTGTACAGTATAAAAACCATTACGCCTATGGAATGTCCCCATAAAACATGAAAACACAATGTGTGTGTGTGTGTGTGTGCACGTGTGCGTGCATGCGTGTGTGTGTATATGTGTGTGTTCATGATTTATAAAGACACAAATTTGCTTAATGTCATGGGTATTACACTGGTAATATGACGTAAATATGTTTTATGAGGACATTTCATGAGTCCTCATTTAAAATCGCTTTAAAGGCATACTAAACAATGTTTTTTTAAAATGGTAAAAATGTAGGATGTTTTGTGTGATGGGTAGGTTTAGGAGTAGAGTTCGTGTAGGGGGAGAAAATGTACAGTTTGTACAGCATAAAAACCATTACGCCTATGGAATGTCCCCATAAAACATGAAAACACAATGTGTGTGCGTGCGTACGTGCGTGCGCGTGTGTGTGCGTGTATGTGCGTGCGTTTGTGTGTGTGTTTTCATGATTTATAAAGACACAAATTTGCTTAATGTCATGGGTATTACACTGGTAATATGACGTAAACATGTTTTATGAGGACATTTCATGAGTCCTCATTTAAAATGGCTTTAAAAGCATACTAAACAATGTTTTATTAAAAATGTAAAAATGCAGAATGTTTTGTGTCATGGGTAGGTTTAGGAGTAGAGTTAGTGTAGGGGGACAGAATGTACAGTTTGTACAGTATAAAAGCCATTACGCCTATGGAATGTCCCCATAAAACATGAAAACACAATGTGTGTGCGTGCGTACGTGCGTGTGTGTGCGTGTATGTGCGTGCGTTTGTGTGTATGTGTGTATATGTGTGTGTGTTTTCATGATTTATAAAGACACAAATTTGCTTAATGTCATGGGTATTACACTGGTAATATGACGTAAACATGTTTTATGAGGACATTTCATGAGTCCTCATTTAAAATGGCTCTAAAAGCATACTAAACAATGTTTTATTAAAAATGTAAAAATGCAGAATGTTTTGTGTCATGGGTAGGTTTAGGAGTAGAGTTAGTGTAGGGGGACAGAATGTACAGTTTGTACAGTATAAAAGCCATTACGCCTATGGAATGTCCCCATAAAACATGAAAACACAGTGTGTGTGTGTACTTTGTCTATACTTGTGAGCACCAAATGTCCTCACTTATATTTTGAAATACTTTGTACTTCGGCAACCCACTAGTGTGGACATTTGACTCATCCTCAATACTTTAAATGGCTTATAAATCAACTAAAATAAGTTTCTGTGTAAATCTAGAGATGGTCACATGTTTCTGTGATGGGTAGTTGGGTTAGGTGAGAGAAAATATCATTGACCTTATATAAAATCAGTGGAAGTCTATGCAATGTCCTCACTAAGATAGCAATACAAACCTGTGTGTGTGTGTGTGTGTGTGTGTGTGTGTGTACAGTAAGTGATTGACTGATATATCAGCCAGGCATATTAATATCTCGATATTTGGCGTGGGTAGATTTAATTGAATTAATTTTAAAGAACATTTTATGACACCAAATATTGGGCTATTAATGTATTATACTGAATGATTATATAAAACCTGAAATATCAGAGTCCACATCAGTGTAATTTTAGAATCACTGAGATACTATCAGTTTTAATTAATTATTTAATTATTTTTATATTTTCTGTTATCATTTTAATTGAAAGTTTTAGTAATTTTGTTGTTTAAAAATTTATAGTATATAATATAACATATAATAAATATTAAATATATATATATATAATTATATAAATAATAAATAAATTTATTATAATAAATGATAAAAAATAATTGTATAAATAATTATAAATATATAAATTATATATAAATATATAATTATATTTTCATTTTAATTGAAAGTTTTAGTAATTTTGTTGTTTAAAAATCTATAGTATATAATATATATTAAATTTATTGTTTATTTTAATATTTAATTTTTATATATATATATATATATATATATATATTATTTAAAATAATGATTTTTTTTTATGGTTTTAGTTCAACTATAACAACCATGGTTATTTGCCTTTATACATTCATATTTTGTATTTATATTCAAATGTATAAATATTACAAATGTATTATTTACATATATTTACAGTTATATATTTAGGAATTATACTTTAAGATTATTGTATATTATTATCAGGCTTTACAAATATTTTCTGTTGTAAGTATATACATTCAAGATGTTTGTATAGCGCCTTTAAAGTAAAGCACATGATCCAGGATCTTCATTCACACAACCACCAGCCATGCCGTTCTTTAGATATTAGTATCAGTTTTGGAATAATTGTGTTGTTTATGTTTCTATCTGTGTGTTTTGGATTTATACACTAGTTTATTTCGATATTTCGTCTACATCGCAGCGTGCACTACCTGTGCTGTTTTATACAGCATTATTTGTGTAAAACTGACTGTTTTCTCTCTCCTCCGCAGGAGTGTTTCACTCCATTTGTGAACGGCAGTTTCTTCGAGCATGAAGGGCAGCCCTACTGCGAGGCCCATTACCACGAGCGCCGCGGCTCGCTCTGCTCCGGCTGTCAGAAACCCATTACCGGCCGCTGCATCACTGCCATGGGCAAGAAGTTTCACCCCGAGCATTTCGTCTGCGCCTTCTGCCTTAAACAGCTGAACAAGGGCACATTCAAAGAGCAGAACGACAAACCCTACTGCCAAAGCTGCTTTGTCAAGCTCTTCAGCTAGAATCTGATTCGGTCGACTTTTAAAATCGGGTCATCTTGTGGCGATAGTGAGCATTACACCAGCTTGTTCCTGTGCCAAAGCACTGTCAGACAAGTGTAGATCTTCAGGGAGGCCATTACGATTTTTAACAGCCTTTTTAAAGATCCAGATGTTGTCGGAGACTAGGTCTTTAAATCGCGCGGAGCTATTTTAGATATGATCGACTGCATCGGACAAATCAAGATCTATTTTTGTACTCGTTACACACGTATTGAGCTTAACTTGAACATACACGTCTCTTTGCACATTGCAGACTAAAACCCTGTTCTGTTTCTCGCTGCTTTCTAGGATAACGACACGCACACACGCTTCTTTCCTGTATCGGCCACATCGGGTTTTCTCAAAGGTGCAATAACAGCTTGGCATCATCAAAATCTCAATGCCATATTCTGTATATTTTTATAATTTTTGGTACTCAAGAGAGTTTTGTCAGCCCTGATTTTATTCTGCATGCATTTCTCGGATCACTTTATAAAGTGTGCTTTTACTTCTTCTTCTTTTTTTTTTTTTTCGATGATGATGATTGTTTCTATTTTTATATTCATGTGTGGTTTCTGTTTTTCTGGATGGCTGGAGTGGTTTGAGCTTCCATCCTTATGCCTTTATGAGAGTTTGACTGTGGAACAGAATCACTTCTGCTGTTATTTTATTCTTATGAAAAGCCTTCTTAAAGATACCAGTTCGGATGCCCATGTCGTTGAGAATGTGGCGTTCCACAATGTGCCTATTGCTACCGGGCATAATGTGCCATTTATTTGCAATGATTTTTGTCTTAAGTTCTTGTATGTAATGAGTTTTAATATTTTGTGATATACATTTTTCCCCTTTTCCATTCATATGGTTTCCTACTGAATGCAAGTAAATATATTAGTCTTATGCGTTGGCATAACTCCCCACCCCCCCGTTTGGTAATTTAAAAAATTTCTTCTTCAGAATGTCATGTTTTATTCTGAATTGAATTACGACATGCACATATGGGGTCTAAATGAATTAATAAATACCAGGATCTCATTTACTGATTTATGCTTCTTTCATTTATGTGATGCATTTGCATTGAAGTCCCATTAACAACTGACAAAATGTAATGTTTTCTATCGGTATTAAAGTCATGTTATATATATTTTTATAGTGTATGAATTCCATTCCCAGGGAATGCATGAGTGATGAAAGCTTCTGCCAAAAAACATACATTTAAGTGTTTCCCATCACAGAAATGCTAAAATTGCTTTTTATAGTATGTTAAAGTGCATTCAAGTTGTAATACTTGAAATATACTTTTAGATGTCAAATTTTAACTACATTTTAATTCAATTTTAAGTGCACCTGTCTGTTGTTTGGCTCTGTAGCGCCACCTAATGATGAAATTTGGAGTCCTTTGTTAATGTGTTTATTATGTATTCAGCATGTCTGAGCTCAGGCCTGTGGTTATAATTAATATAAAAATCTTGAATGCATCACACACTATTGATTGTTTAGTATCATAATGCACTTTCTTCTATGGAAGCCCTTTTCTGCCACTGAAAAAAAAAGGGGGGGAAAAAGATTTATTTTGAGTTTTAAAGTCAGAATTCTGAGATAAAAAGTCAGAAACGGGCTTCCATATTCTTCAGTTGAGACTGGCAGGACAAAAAGGAAAGTCAGCAAATTATTAAAGAAGTAACTTTTCTGTTGTTGGTCAGATGTAACAAGAGGTCACTAAACTGCAGTTAACTTGGAAAGTTGAATTCTTTTCCATGTTAGCAGGGTGAACAAAACCATTAAAAAGACTGGACACACCAACACCTACTAATAGTTAAGCCATCAAAACAATGAAATAACACCAATGTAAATGGAATTATGTAATAACCAGTATTAAAAAAAATATCATGGAATGCATAAATGTTGTTCTGTTGCTAATGCTTTTCCTTAATTATCCACTCCACCTCCATTAAAAAGTAGTTTTGCGAAGAAATTCAAGCTAGCATTTTCGTCAAATTCAAAGATATACATATCCGAAGATTTTAAATTTTCGCTGAGAGCTGGGCTGTTCAATTTTATTGTTAGGTTATTTTCAACACTTCCTGATAATTTTGTTTAATTAAATTGGTAATCAATACTTAAGCGCGTGCTTGGATCCAACGACTTGTGCACAGCGTCTCCTGACAGAAATGGCGCGAGTTTCTGAGGTAAGTCTTGTCACGACAAATTATATCATTTTCTTTTCACAAAAATATTGAAGTACATTGATTAATAACGTTAAAATTAAAATGGAGTTTAGCTAAGCTGGATAAATAAACGAATCGATTGTAAAACTAAATTTCTTTGGCAATCATCTGCTGCTCTGTCGACGCTCATAAAAACCAACACAAGCTAGACAAAAAGTGTGTCCTTAAAGGGTTAGTTCGCCAAAAAAAAAAAAAAATTCTGTCATTAATTACTCACTTTCATGCCGTTCCACAGCCGTAAGACCTTCGTTCATTTTCGAAACAAAAATTAAGGTATTTTTGATGAAATCCAAGTTTTTTTTTTTTTTTTTATCTCTCATAGCAAGCAACCCAATTACCGTCATTCAAGGTCTAGAAAAGTAGTAAAAACATCGTTAAAATGGTCAAAGTGACTACAGTGGTTCAAAGGTTAATTGTGAATCGATGAGATTTTTGTGAGCAAAAACAAAACAAAAATTTATCCAACAATATCTTCCCTAACCTTTACATCCAGCGCTTCCCGGTTCTACATCAGAACCCCGACTCCGTATTGGCCGAAACTGTCGTTCAAGGTCCAGAAAAGTAGTAAAAACATTGTTAAAATAGTCAACTACTCACGTGTTACAGCTTCGGCCAATACTGAGTCGGCGTTCTGATGTAAAACCGGGAAGCCCTGGCTGTAAACGGAGTAGCAGTAAGCTAACAGTTAGGGAATAAATTATTGGATAAAGTCATTATTTTTGTTTTGTTTTTGCGCACAAAAAGTATTCTCAGCGATGTACTCTCATTGATAAAAAACCTCTCAAGTTTAATCAAAAAGACCTTAATTTGTGTACCAAAGATGAACGAAGGTCTTACGGGTGTGGAACGACATGAGGGTGAGTAATTAATGAGAGAAATTTCATTTTTGGGTGAACTAACCCTTTAAATCAAATCCTCAGAAAATAATGCTAAATGAATGCACACACGCTAAAAAGAGGACACTTTAAAATACATATGCGTTCAAGCTCCAAGCTCGAGTCTTACACATATCAAGCAAAGGCCACTGATTTATTTGCATAGTTGAAAAAGTTTGGATTTACATGCAGTTCTATCATCAAGAACATCTCATACACATACACACAAACACAATCAAAAAAGTTAAAATGCTCAGGGACGCGCACACACACACAACATGCTTACCCACATACACATGCATAAAACTATTGGAATAAAAAGACAAGCTTTGCCTGGGCGATCTCCCAATTAAAGAAGGCACTTTAAAATCGAAAAGACAATTCTATGGAATAAATACAGTTAAGAGAGGAGCAGCAAATAGAAGAACAAATGTTCACTGTATCCATCCTAAACAGACAAGTACTGCAATACTTTTACAATGAACTGGAACAAAGAAGAAAGTTTTAGACTATCAGACAACGGCAACCGGCATTTATATCCTCCCAACCTTTGTAAGTAATATTTATCGCACAAATATCAGATCTATATACATATAATGGTTTGTGCGGGAATGAGTGTCGGAATGAATGGACTTCATTAGTGCTGCTCTTCCCTCAGTCAGAGTCTTCGTCATCGAGATACTCCTCGGCATTACTGTGGGTGCGCAGAATCACTGTAAATTCAACAGACAGGCAGTTGAGTGAATCTATCGCACAGGAAGTGACATATGAAGGAGGTAACTGAAAGGAGACGCCTTTTGACTCACCTCCTCCCAGTTTCCTCTTCAGCAGAGAGGCACTTTGTGCATTGGTGGCCATGTCCAGAGCCGTCTTCTTCTCATTGTTGATAATGTCTGTCCGGGCATCTACAATATTTAAACACACACACGCAATATAAGCGATGAGGAATATTAAACATGCAGATACCCAAAAAATATTACTTAATTTTTTACAAACCTTTCATTTTTTTAACCTTTAACAAACCTTTTTACATAATATGTTTTCCTCATGTATCATTGTGTGGAAAATTATTTAATTTAATACGAGATATTATGTTGAAATAATGAGATATTATGTTGTAATTACGATATATCTTGAAATAACGAAATAAGATTTTTTTACCCCATACAAAGTTCTTTTTTTTTTTTCAAAATAAAGTTCTTCTTTTTTTTCCACCATACAAAGTCTTCTTTTTTTTTCAAAATAAAGTTCTTCTTTTTTTTCCACCATACAAAGTTTTCTTTTTTTTTTTCAAAATACAAAGTTTTCTTCTTTTTTTCTACCATACAAAGTTTTCTCTTTTTTTTTTCAAAATAAAGTTCTTCTTTTTTTTCCACCATACAAAGTCTTCTTTCTTTTTTTTCAAAATAAAGTTCTTCTTTTTTTTCCACCATACAAAGTTTTCTTTTTTTTTTTCAAAATACAAAGTTTTCTTCTTTTTTTCTACCATACAAAGTTTTCTCTTTTTTTTTTTCAAAATAAAGTTCTTCTTTTTTTTCCACCATACAAAGTTTTCTTTCTTTTTTTCAAAATACAAAGTTTTCTTCATTTTTTTCCACCATACAAAGTTTTCTTTTTTTTTTCAAAATACAAAGTTTTCTTCATTTTTTTCCACCATACAAAGTTTTCTTTTTTTTTTCAAAATACAAAGTTTTCTTCTTTTTTTCTACCATACAAATTTTTCTTTTTTTTTTTCAAAATACAAAGTTCTTTTTTTCTACCATACAAAGTTTTCTTTTTTTTTCTACCATACAAAGTTTTTTTTTTTTCAAAATACAAAGTTTTCTTTTTTTTTCAAAATAAAGTTCTTCTTTTTTTTCCACCATACAAAGTTTTCTTTTTTTTTTCATAATACAAAGTTTTCTTCTTTTTTTTTACCATACAAAGTTTTCTTTTTTTTTTCAAAATTAAGTTCTTCTTTTTTTTCCACCATACAAAGTTTTCTTCTTTTTTTTCAAAATACAAAGTTTTCTTTTCTTTTTTCAAAATACAAAGTTTTCTTCTTTTTTTCCACCATACAAAGTTTTATTTTTTTTTTTCAAAATACAAAGTTTTCTTTCTTTTTTTCAAAATACAAAGTTTTCTTTTTTTTTTCAAAATTAAGTTCTTCTTTTTTTTCCACCATACAAAGTTTTCTTTCTTTTTTCAAAATTAAGTTCTTCTTTTTTTTCCACCATACAAAGTTTTCTTTTCTTTTTTCAAAATACAAAGTTTTCTTTTCTTTTTTCAAAATACAAAGTTTTCTTCTTTTTTTCTACCATACAAAGTTTTCTTCTTTTTTTTCAAAATAAAGTTCTTCTTTTTTTTTCCACCCTACAAAGTTTTCTTTTCTTTTTTCAAAATACAAAGTTTTCTTCTTTTTTTTCCACCATACAAAGTTTTCTTCTTTTTTTTTCAAAATACAAAGTTTTCTTCTTTTTTTCTACCATACAAAGTTTTCTTCTTTTTTTTCAAAATAAAGTTCTTCTTTTTTTTTCCACCCTACAAAGTTTTCTTTTCTTTTTTCAAAATACAAAGTTTTCTTCTTTTTTTTCCACCATACAAAGTTTTCTTCTTTTTTTTTCAAAATACAAAGTTTTCTTCTTTTTTTCTACCATACAAAGTTTTCTTCTTTTTTTTCAAAATAAAGTTCTTCTTTTTTTTCCACCATACAAAGTTTTCTTTTTTTTTCAAAATACAAAGTTTTCTTCTTTTTTTCTACCATACAAAGTTTTCTTTTTTTTTTTCAAAATAAAGTTCTTCTTTTTTTTCCACCATACAAAGTTTTCTTTTCTTTTTTCAAAATACAAAGTTTTCTTCTTTTTTTCTACCATACAAAGTTTTCTTTTTTTTTTTCAAAATAAAGTTCTTCTTTTTTTTCCACCATACAAAGTTTTCTTTTCTTTTTTCAAAATACAAAGTTTTCTTCTTTTTTTTTCAAAATACAAAGTTTTCTTCTTTTTTTTCCACCATACAAAGTTTTCTTTTTTTTTTCAAAATACAAAGTTTTCTTCATTTTTTTCCACCATACAAAGTTTTCTTTTTTTTTTCAAAATACAAAGTTTTCTTCTTTTTTTCTACCATACAAATTTTTCTTTTTTTTTTTCAAAATACAAAGTTTTCTTCTTTTTTTCTACCATACAAAGTTTTCTTTTTTTTTCTACCATACAAAGTTTTCTTTTTTTTTCAAAATACAAAGTTTTCTTTTTTTTTCAAAATAAAGTTCTTCTTTTTTTTCCACCATACAAAGTTTTCTTTTTTTTTTCATAATACAAAGTTTTCTTCTTTTTTTTTACCATACAAAGTTTTCTTTTTTTTTTCAAAATTAAGTTCTTCTTTTTTTTCCACCATACAAAGTTTTCTTCTTTTTTTTTCAAAATACAAAGTTTTCTTTTCTTTTTTCAAAATACAAAGTTTTCTTCTTTTTTTCCACCATACAAAGTTTTATTTTTTTTTTTCAAAATACAAAGTTTTCTTTCTTTTTTTCAAAATACAAAGTTTTCTTTTTTTTTTCAAAATTAAGTTCTTCTTTTTTTTCCACCATACAAAGTTTTCTTTCTTTTTTTCAAAATTAAGTTCTTCTTTTTTTTCCACCATACAAAGTTTTCTTTTCTTTTTTCAAAATACAAAGTTTTCTTTTCTTTTTTCAAAATACAAAGTTTTCTTCTTTTTTTCTACCATACAAAGTTTTCTTCTTTTTTTTCAAAATAAAGTTCTTCTTTTTTTTTCCACCCTACAAAGTTTTCTTTTCTTTTTTCAAAATACAAAGTTTTCTTCTTTTTTTTCCACCATACAAAGTTTTCTTCTTTTTTTTTCAAAATACAAAGTTTTCTTCTTTTTTTCTACCATACAAAGTTTTCTTCTTTTTTTTCAAAATAAAGTTCTTCTTTTTTTTCCACCCTACAAAGTTTTCTTTTCTTTTTTCAAAATACAAAGTTTTCTTCTTTTTTTCTACCATACAAAGTTTTCTTCTTTTTTTTCAAAATAAAGTTCTTCTTTTTTTTCCACCATACAAAGTTTTCTTTTTTTTTTCAAAATACAAAGTTTTCTTCTTTTTTTCTACCATACAAAGTTTTCTTTTTTTTTTTCAAAATAAAGTTCTTCTTTTTTTTCCACCATACAAAGTTTTCTTTTCTTTTTTCAAAATACAAAGTTTTCTTCTTTTTTTTTCAAAATACAAAGTTTTCTTCTTTTTTTTCCACCATACAAAGTTTTCTTTTTTTTTTTTCAAAATACAAAGTTTTCTTCTTTTTTTCTACCATACAAAGTTTTTTCTTTTTTTTTTCAAAATAAAGTTCTTCTTTTTTTTTTCCACCATACAAAGTTTTCTTTCTTTTTTTCAAAATACAAAGTTTTCTTCTTTTTTTTTCCACCATACAAAAGTTTTCTTCTTTTTTTTTTTTCAAAATACAAAGTTTTCTTCTTTTTTTCTACCATACAAAGTTTTCTTCTTTTTTTTTTTAACCATGCGGTTCAGGGCTTCCGTAAAAGTCAAGCTTCAAGTTCTGTTTTGGCAAGATTGTCTTTGGTCGTTTCCAGTTATAATTAAGAATAATCCAGTTACAATATAAACTTTGCTTTGATATTAAAGAAAATCTCGATGAATTACTAAAATATTAAATGGTAGGGATGCACGATATGAAAAATTTTAACCGATACCCGACAATTAAGTCCTTCTCATGGCCGATACCGATAATCAATAAATTCATATTTTTATATTATAATTTCCATATAATCTGCAGGTTGTGCACCCAGGAGAATAGAAAATCTAAGATGCACTGATGAAAGCGCAACTATGACCTTTATTCCTCCTCTCCGAATCCTTGCTAAACATGCTTTACAAATGGCCACCGAGAAAAACTTCCAGACCGGCGAAGTGTTCGCCGATAATGACGTGATGAGCGCGACACAGTTTTAAAGCTGCAGTCAATTGCAATCAGAAAGTGGATGAATCTCAGATAAATCAGACTGATTGATTTTCCAGTCGGCGTACATTACCGGATCTAGTGATCGGATTTCATTTATTTATCGGAGCATGACGAGCACGCTCGATATCGTTCTGATAAATATCATGCATCCCTAATTAATGCTTATTAAAGTAATAGTTCACCCAAAAATGAAAATTATCCAATGATTTACTCACCCTAAAGCCATCCTATGTGTATATGACTCTCTTCTTTCAGACAAACACAATTGGAGTTATATTAACCCTTATGTGCTGTTCGGGATGTTTTCATCCACTATGGGGAATTTTTGAGTCTTAATTTGGCCATAACTTTCTCCGTGTTTCAGCAAATGGAATGATTTTTGGTGACAAATCTTATTTTGACACATATTTTGGGAAAATGCTTTGAAAATGTTCAAAAACTCAACAGTACTCTGTGGGCAAATTCACCACCCTTTCGTTATGTTCGTGCTTTAAAAATGTATCAGATAAATATTTTTTTCAAATTTTTTTGCTTAAATCTATTAATCAACCTCAGTCCTGATCAAAACTACTAAATTTAAAAAAAAAAAATCAGGATTTTAACTCTTTAATTGCCCAATTCATAAATGATGTCACTGATTTGGGGAAAAAACGTGTCAAAGATTAGAAACAACATTGGCTTTGATGCGTTGTTAGTTTTTGTGCAGCATCAGGTTTTAACGTTTTAAAGAGTTAAAATCCTGATTTTTTTTTTTTAAATTTAGTAGTTTTGATCAGGACTGAGGTTGATTAATAGATTTAAGCAAATAAAATATCCACATTTAAAACTTTATAAACTATAATCACTGGTTTCCAGCAACAGCCGTATATGTGTTCACTTAAGCTGTGTCCGAAAGCGTCCACTCGTTCACTAACCCCTATATAGTGCACGGCAGTTGAGCGCACTATATCAGCAAAGAGTGAACGAAAATGAGTGAGCGAATTCGGACGCTGACGTTAATAGACACAATTTCGTCATGAACATTTCCTCTACCCATTTAAAATGAGCTGCCTAACATCCTCATCCGTCCCTAAAGCAAATAAAAATTCGTCAATACATCATATTCTAAGACGTAGATTAAATACACTGTACAACAGTTCACTAACATATGAGCAAAATCCACCAAATGATCATATGATAATAAGTATATATTATTAGGATATAAACCTGTATCATTTCGTATGTTCTAATTAATAAAAAAATTACACTTTTTACGCTCGATCGTCTTATCGCGTTGGATTTTGGGTAACGGCGCTTTAACGAGTGTACATCGAATGTACACTCAAAATCAGAGAGGATTGTGGGTAAAAGTAGTGAACGAATGTAGGGAATGCAGTCGTTCACTCAGAATTCGGACAGCACAACAAAATAGCCGACACCCGATATAGTGCACTATATAGTGGATAGGGAGCGGTTTCGGACACAGCTTTAGAGTTACGTGCTTTTAACCATTCTCATCCAAGCTGCCTACGCCATATGTGGGGTCAGAGGTCAACCTTCCGCCGAAACTCGACTCTTTCACGAATGTGCGTATGGCTGTTGCTGGAAGCCAGTGATTATAGTTTATAAAGTTTTGTGTTCGGCTGAAAGAATAAAGTCATGTTCACCTAAGATGACTTGAGAGTGAGTAAATCAAGGGATCATTTTCATTTTCACTTGAACTATTCCTTAGGATTGAATATAAGACCTAAAAGACTGTTATACGCTACTAATAAATGTAAAGCCAAATTCTTTTAAGAAGACATACTGGATGTTTTAAGATGAAAATGAATGGTCAATCAATATTTTTTACCCATCTTTACACCACAGAATGTTTGAAAGAAAATGAAAGCGTTCGAGGAAAACAACATTGACTTACTTTTATTGAGCAACATCTCAACTATATCCGAATAACCCTTCCAGGCGGCTGCGTGTAGAGCCGTGTCTCCCAGTTTATTCTGTTGTAGAAATGAACACGACATGTGATACAGAGTCAAACGTAAAAATAAATTCTAACTTTTGCACACACACCATTGTAAGCTGATCTCAATGAACACAAAATGCATTTGATCTCCAGAAGAGTGGAAAAAACATTTTAATCAACGTTAAACTTTACCTGCTGATTGAGCTCACAGTTCGGCTGACTCAGCAGGATCTCCACCACATCTAAGAACAAATGTTTTTATTCATTTTACTCATTTGTTTGAATAAAATTAATGTATTAAATTGAATTCCTATTGGTGGTAAGCTTGTGCGCCACTGCCGCCCATCATAAATTGGCATATGAAAACAGTCAAAGTATATGTTTTTACCAATATGTGCATCTTTTACCTTTATGCCCTCCGTGACAGGCCCAGTAGAGAGCGGTGTTCCCTGCTTTGTCCAGTCCGTTGATGCCAACCTTATTATCCAAACACTCTCGGAGCCAGCTCAGATTACCTGAATTCACACACAAAACATTTGATTTTTCACCACATTAACAAACAAACGAAATGCTGAATAGGTCTGTTTCTGAGTACCTCGCTTGGCCGCTTCATGCATGGGATTGTCTATGGACTCTGCTTGTTCAGCCACTGGAAAAAGACAAAATCGTGCATGTAAACATGCATGTATTCCAATGGCAATGCTATGAGAATACATGACATTTTCACCCATTTTTTTTCTGCCAGGCAAAAGTCTGTTCACTTATAGCACATTAAAAGATATGCAGTCATTTAATATACGTTCCAATGCCTAAGCCAAAGTATTTGCGCAATAGTAATAGTTATACCACTGATTATGTCTAATAAAACTTTCCCGACATCATAAAAGTCCTTGTATTTTATTTAACGTTTTACAAAAAGCAAAAATTCTTTCAGTCACTGAAGGTGTACTTGTAAAGGATTGATGGGTTGTAGGTTTCTTACCATAATTACTGGGAATAAGACCGGTCCTTCCCCTGCAGGTCCCTTTCCACCAGTTACTGTCACTCTGAAAACAAACCCAGCAATCATGGAGGTCATGAAAATCTGTATAATCACAAGAGGAAGTATCAGTACTTCCAAGAGAGATCATAAACGTACGGTATCTGAGATGTACAGAATGTCTCCTTCCTCAAAATACAGTTCATCTGGCTGAAAAAGAGGAAAATATACATGATGAGCTCAATCCAGTCAAGCCAAATCAATTGACCTTAAAAAAAAGGGATATATTAAGAATGAAACTCACCGTTCTTGGGTCAAAGGTGAATAAAGCCCTGTACACCTTGACCTGACCTGTTTAAAACACATACATATGGATGCTTATATTTCAAATGATAATTCACTGGAACATGCTGGAATAGCTGAATATCAAGCAAGTGTCCCCAACCAAGCAAGCCAAAGGCAACAGCGTCAAGGAACCTTTGGAGAAACCAGGCTTAGTCTGGGCTGGCCAACAGTGAACACTTGCTGGATTGATTCAGGCAGAGTTACAGGTCATAAGTCCGATTTGGGATCGCAACAGTCAAAATTTTTAATCCAGTTCCATCTACGGATATGAAGACATAAATTGATAATGTGTCATGTGTATGCCAGGTTAAAGAGATGTGTTTTTAGTCTAGATTTAAACTGACAGAGCGTGTCTGTTTCCTGAACAATGATAGGAAATTCCAGGGTTTAGGTGCCAAATAGGAAAAGGATCTACCGGTTGATTTTGATATCCTAGGTATTAACAACTGGCCAGAATTCTGAGATCGTAATAGACGTGAAGGACTATAATGCATTAAGAGCTCACTCAGGTACTGGGGAGCTAAGCCATTTAGTGCTTTGTAATTAATTAGCAAGATTTCAATCTATACCATGTTTAATAGGGAGCCAGTCCGGTGTTGAGAGAACCGGGCTAATATGGTCATACTTCCTGGTTCTAGTAAGGACTCTAGCAGCTGCGTTTTGGACCAGCTGGAGTTTGTTTATTAAGCGAGCAGGCCAACCACCCAGTAGAGCATTACAGTAATCTAGCTTTGAGATCATGAACGCATGAACTAACTGTTCCGCATGTCATTGAGAGCATATGTTGTAGTTTAGATATATTTTTAAGATGGAAGAATACGGTTTTACATATGCTAGAAATGTGGCTTTCAAATGAAAGATTGGTATCAAAGAGCACACCCAGGTTCCTAACTGACGAAGACGATTTAACAGAGCAGCCATCAATTGTTAGACAGTATTCTAGGTTTTTATGTGCTGAAGTTTTTGCTCCAATAATTAGAATCTCTGTTTTTTTGTCTGAATTTAGTAATAGGAAATTACCAGTCATCCAATTTTTTATATCAGCTACGCATTCCGTTAATTTTGAGAATTGGTAGGTTTCGTCAGGGCGCGAGGAAATATAGAGCTGAGAATCATCAGCGTAACAGTGAAAACTAATGCCGTGCTTCCTAATAACATCTCCCAAGGGTAGCATGTACAGAGTGAAAAGCAACGGTCCTAGAACTGAGCCTTGTGGTACTCCATATTTAACTTGTGATCGAAATGACATCTCTTTGTTGACTACTACAAATTGATAACGGCCAGATAAGTATGATTTGAACCATGCCAATGCAATACCACTAATCCCACCATATTTTCGAGTCTATTCAAAAGAAGATTGTGGTCGAATACACAAAAGAATAGTCTCTTAAATCCTTATCTCCACCTATCAGCCCATTCGTATGCAAAACATGGATACTACAACCAGGTAGTATCGCAACCAAACATAGCTCAAACGCAGGGCAAACCACGCGACAAATGTGTGTTAGCCTCAGGGTCACAGGAACCCAAGCCCTGAGGTCAAAATATATAAATAAACAATCCATTATGACCCACAACAAAGGGTATTTCCTGGCTGCAAAGCCCTGTAACAACCAAATAAGCTAATCAGGATCCAACTGGCTTCTCCCAAACTTCCTACACATACACTATGGCCTCAGTCACTTCTAAACATTATATGTCAAATATTCCAAACATTTCATCCTACGCAAATGGCAATTTGCATCGCAGCCCCACATCCAGAGCAAAACTGTAGAGGACATCCTAGTGTACGACTAGACCAATAAGCATTCAACTTAATCAGTTCTACAACTAAATGATTTTGCATAAAATAACTGAATTAATAAAAATGTTAGTCATAATGAACTTTATGCTTGTAGTCAAAATCTGCATTGTATCATATGTGAACAAACAGTATTGGCTGACTATCTTTGATAGTGTGCACAACATCAGCTTAAATAATCCAATGTCATGTGTTATTATGCACACTAAAGCTAAACTTTCATTTAGGGAAGTAACTGGGCTCTCAAAAGACACTGGCAGCGACTCAAAACCGTTGAGAAATTCTAACTAAACAGCAGTTTTGGCCATCAAGAGCGCGAACAGCAATACAGTTCCCCAAAACGCGTTCACCATTCGTGCTGTCTAGATAGGGTGCTCACTAGGTTATGAAACACAGCCAGTGGCTTGCTTGAGTGATTTTCTCTTTGCAAACCCAATCCTGCCATCTATGGCGAGGTGTTTCAATCTTTCTGCCTTATTTGTTGAACGCTGAAGCCATGATGGGATGGTTTTACGCATTTTAACCGTTTGGAAAGCGCCAAAATGCGCAAAGTTGCGTTGCGCTGGAGAAACGCCAAACTCCACCCGCAGCAGAAAGTTCAGCAAGACAGAAATGCATGCTCTCATATACATTTAATTGCGTGGCATCGAATATCCGCGTGTTTGTATAGCTATCAGACAACGAAACATCGCAAAAAAAAAAAAAATATGTGAATGTATAATGAAACTTTAGTAGGTTTGCCGAGGCATTTTCCTCCACGCGCACCTCTTACCTGGCTTAGCTGGTTTGGGGGGAGGCTTTGACATTTCTGAACTTTCCAAGAATTTTAAATAAGTCTTCCGAGTTATTTAAGATGTCAACAGTACGTAAAAGCGATATAAAACTGCAAATGAAACCGGGGAACGCTGCTTTCTTCCTTTAGGCGCTGTCAATGAGGAAGCGTGAAGAAACCCAATGCGGAAAAGTTCCACTGCGCATGCGCGCTGTCAATAGTCATCTGAAATTCTGTAGGTGCAAGAAGTGTACTTTAACAACCGCCGTTTCCAACTAAAGGCCATGTTGCTATAGTTTTATTTAGATTCAAATGCATCTAAAAATATCTCAAACGTCGATTAAAATGTATTTCCATACAAAAAAAAATGAAAAACCATTTGGAGGTGATATATATTCTAACAGTTTTTCTACACCTATTGTTGAATTGAATTATATTTCCTTATTGTTATTGTGTGCGTACAACTTTCATTGTATCCACCTACAAAATTGCACATGCTGCGCACTAAATAAATAAAAGTAACAATCCAATATATAATCAGTCATACAGTTTTTTACAATCACTTTCACAACCTTGATGTCATTTTTCAAAACTCTTGACACAAAACTCAAAACGGTTATCACTTGTAACACAGGCTGTCTAATGTTCAAAACAGTGCATTGTGCATTCACATCTTTAAAGAAATCTTGCACTTGCACAATCATTGGTTCAAAACATAAATTTACTGTGAAATACCATTGAAACATCACTATAGATCACCCACACACAAGCAACCGATAGTTTCACTGTGTCATTGTTCGTACAATCATTAAATATTGTAGAACAAAATAGGAGATACAGGTTTCATTATGGTACTACATGTACAATAAACACATCTGTGTAAATGTACTGCAGTAGTAGAGAGAAAACTACAGACAGTGGAATCATTGAACAAAGTTTGCAATATATTGATGCAAAACACTACAGTACAATCACAACATAGGTTTATTTGAATCAAAGCAAAAAATAATTAGCTATGAAATAGAAAAGAAAAGTCAGTTCTGTAAAACATCAATACTCAACTGGCTTGCTTGTACTGTAAGAAACAAAACAGGAGTGATTACTGTACTTCTACATTGTCATCAACTCTGTGTTGTGGATTTGGCCACAGGTTCTCATCTACATCACAATGGATGTTTTCCAAAAAACCTTGGGAATTGGCGAATCCAGGCCTGACACTGGTCTGCTGGGATGTCATCCTTGGATATTGTAGTCTGATTGGTTCATGCTCCACGCTATTTGGTGACATCAATCTCGTTATCTTGAAACTTTCATGATTTACAGTAAACATGGAAGATTGTTTGTCTGTTAAGAGTAATGCAACAGTTACTCATCATTTTGAGCAGTTGTATCAATTGATAGTTAGATCAATATAAGGAAATGAATAGACACTCATTTGAAATGTAATGTGTGAATTGCCTTTTGAAACAGTAGTACTTTGATGTTAAGTTGTGTCGTATTGAACAGGTGATTTTTGTTCAATGAACAAATGATCTAAGTTTTATGTGTATTGTATCCAAGCAATTGAAAAATGTGCATTTTGATCATTGGTTGTGAGTTTTGTGTCTAGAGTTGTGAAAAATGACATCAAGGTTCTGAAAATAGTAGCAAAGTGATTGTAAAAAAAACTGTAACATGCTTGATAAACGATATAATCAATGCCCCTCGAAACTTATAATATTTATTATTTTAATAATCATTTCTGCTGTCCAGGATTAAAAATACTGACAAAACTGCAAACATCTGAAAATGATTCATTTTCTGTTGTCGCAATATGGGAAAACTGTCAGTATCAGCAACATGTCTATTCTGGTGGTTTTAAAGTTGAGTCATTTCTATAGAAATCACTGAATGGTAGTTTGATGATGAAAGTCTTACATTTGGGAATTAACATTAGTAACATTTTATGAACATTATTCACTTACACAGTGAACATTAACATTGGTATATAGACAATAAATCAATTAATTAATTCAACACATTTTGCCTTTTTGAGGCAACGTGGCTCAATAATGTAAAGGGGAAGATGTCCACGGTAGGAAAAATGTGGATTTACTTTTAAATTGTAACATGTTTAGATATAAGTTTAGCATATGCAGGATGATGACGCATCCGCAAATGTGTTATTATAGGATTTAGTTATCACAAAATGTCAAATATTAAAAATGTCAAATGGGGTTAGAAGCATAAACTTTTACAGAATGTCTAAATGACTTTTGATATAAATTTTATTTTTATATATATATATATATATATATATATATATATATATATATATATATATATATATGTGTGTGTGTGTGTGTGTCATTAATGTAATAAACTTTATTTTGACAATTTAGTTGATGATAATTGAATAATTGATGACAGACAAAGCAAACTAGTAAAAGAGATTCATATGAAAGGTAAAATTATTCTATTTAATATTTACTTATTTAATTCCCCACATTTTAATTGAAGATATGTCATAATAGCAACATTTCACTCAACTAACCTACAGGTTTTAATGAAAGCAAAGATGTCTGAAATGAAAATCTAATTCATGGAAATACTGAATAATAAACCCATTAATCACAATAATTATTACATTTAAAAAAAAAATTATAACACTAGTAACAACTTGCCACTTGGGAGCTTCTGTGGCGGCAATTCTTATTTTATATTTTCACTTCAAAACAAAAACTATAACTTTTACTTCACAAATCCACAAATATTAATTAATATTACTATATTTAAATTGAATGACATACAATGTCATAGATCACTATTTTCCAGAGTCACAAAATTAGATCAGTCAACCTGTAAACTGATTAACGAATAATTCCAAATGGAAGGGAGCATCTCTATGCCCTACTCCCTTTGAAGGGCAGAGCCCTTGAAGTAGCGACTTTAGAGGGAGCAGGGCACTTGCGTCCCATATCCGTTTGGAATGCACTTGACGAAGGGAGTAATGAAAGACAACGTAATCCCTTCATTATCTTCACCTGGGATGTTCTCAGGATTTTCTTATGACAGAAATTATTGCTGTTAACATAGCTGTTGAAAATAAAGATACTTTGGTAACACGTTACAGGTTACTGTTTTAATAACCATAAATTATGCATAATTTTGTGCAATTAACCCTAAACCCTCATCCTAACCCTGAACCAATAGTAAGTACATGTAGTTAATTATTATTACTCAATACTTAACCGTATAAAAACACTGTAACACGGGCACCTTCAAATAAAGTGTAACCAATACATTTTATATCATTTAAATGTGTGAGAGTGAGTGTATTTCTCTGTTCTCAACCTTAAAACTTGCATCTCATCTTTGGACACAGCATTAGCCTACTTAAAACATTTCTTACCAATGAAACTGTAACGGGGTTCAATGAGAACGGGAAGAAGGAGGCGGGAAACGGCAAACATTAATAACTTTTAATCAAATGAATAAACAAACAAAAAAACGAAAGTAAAATGGCGGCAGTTCCTCACGGCGACTGCCACCCACACAAACATAATAGAAACACAACATAAAATCCAGGCCTGGTCTTCTCTCGTCCTTCACTGAAGTCGCTCCTCTTTTATGCTTCCGGAGCTCCTCCGTGAGAGATACGAGACCGGTGTAGCGCGCAGCTGACGCTCATTATCTCTCGAGTCACCGGCCTCGCGCCGTTCCCTCACGGCTCTCGCCCGCCCTGCTCATCACAGAAACTTATTTAAACATAACGTGACAAAAAAAAAAAAAAATGGAATATATCATGACAAAAAACCTTAAATTGCTCTATTTGTAAGTTAACTGGAACTCTCCTGCCATCTAGCTTTAAGAATTAATCAGGAGTATTCATTGGGTCACATGACCATAAATGATCAAATGAATTCCTTGAAGTGACCGTCGCATGCACCCTTCGTTTACGGCCTCGTGGAAGGGTCCTTCCTTCAGTTGTTCACATTTGTTTGAACACCCCTACAAATGGCGTCCACTTCTTAAAGTGCCCTTCAAGGGCGCAAAAATCCCTAAATCTCATAAATGTTGATATTCAGATGAAATGATTTATCAAAAGTGCTGCGATGAGATTTTGTGCTCTCTATGGTCAAGAGAAAAAAAAAAAATTATGGTGGCTCATCTTACCCCAACCTACCCTATATGCTTAACAATAGCTGAAAAAAGTTCCGATTTGCACACACACAAATAATACAATTTATTCATTTATTTTTATTACTTTTTTGTGCTGCATTTTCACCCGTGGAACTGCCTCTACGCTCTCATGTTAGAGGACACGTATAACAGCGGGCCACACCAACAAGTTGGTTTACATTGCAGGCAAGTTTTAAGGAGCTGCCTAAAAATAGTATGTAGTATGCCTGCTGTTACTCATTTCTGTTCTATAAACTGTATTTATATTTTGAGCCAAAAAAAAAAGAATGTTATCATTGAATACCTTTATCATCAGCCATCTTCAAAATGATCAGAATGTGAAATTGATGTCTGTACACATATCACTTGATCACTTTTTACTGTGTTTTTGAAGTTATAGACCAACACAATGCAGTAGTAAATGCATTGCTTTTAGTTGAAAGTCAAACGGAAGGAAACAAATGTTTTTTAGCATCTAATGGGGTCTTTAGTGGTAAGTTTGTTAACGGTTCTGGGTCATTAGCTGTATTTCAGAAACTCATTACCATGCAGATGTGTTCGGCTTGCACAGAATTTGAGATGCACAAGCACGTTTAATAACGGCAGTCTCGGAGAAACGGATCGCTCCTACAGCTACCGTACCTCCGTCATTTTTTGGGCCTCACATCACTGCGAAGGTAATCATATTTAATGACCCATGAAGCCGCGCTCGCTCACATGCAGATACTTCCACTGAACAAGTATGCGTACTGGTGGTATTTTGGCTTCTCTCTTTATCTGCTCATTGCATTTTTCCCTCATTCTTTTCATTCCAAGACGTGATGCACCTCATATTCCATCCCAAATATTCCAAGGCAAAATTCAGTTCCAGTGACTCTGTGAACTGCATGTAAAGTCATCATCACAACTGAGCATTAAAGGGTTAGTTCACCTTCATGTCGTTCCACAGCCCTAAGACCTCCGTTCATCTTCAGAACACAAATTAAGATCTTTTTGATGAAATCCGAGAGGTATATGACTCGCAATATAATCAACACTTTCAAGGTCGTTAAAACAGTCGACGTGACTGCAGTCACCTTAATTTTATAAAGCGATGAGACAGCATCTTCTGTGTCATACGTTGTTTACGTCCAGCACTTCCAGGTTCTACATCAGAACGCCGACTCATTATTGGCCGTCAGCTGATCACGTGATCGGCTTTGGCCAATACTGAGCCAGCATTCGGACGTAAGCCTGATCATATATTGCTTTGTGGAATGCTTTTTTCCAAAGCATGTCCATTTACATTTATTCATTTGGCAGACACTTTTATCCAAAGCGACTTACAAGGGGAGCAATTAGGTATCGATGGTGGGGAGAGTGATGTTCACTACCTTCAATTCCTGCCGGCATGGGATTCGAACCAGCAACCTTCAGGTTACAAGCCCGACTCCCTCACCATTAGACCACGACTTCTCCCAACTTCTAGCATCTGTCGTTGCAACCATGAACTGCACGCATGAAGACGAAGAAGTTTCAGTAATGGATAAATGGATTGCGTTAGTTCTAGTACTAGATATATTTATGGAGATGTGAAATAAAAACCCGCCCTGTACAGCTATGATCAGCTGATCATCCTTCTTGGCTGAGCTTTCGTGTTTTGTTACGGAAAAGACGAAGTTGTTCGGTTGGTTGATCGAGAATTTTTCATCTCGCAAGCGCATCGCACCGCACGTGCGTCACTTCTATTTTGAAATGACTCCTACGCTTGAAATGATGAATTTGAGCGTGAAAAAGACGCAATATGTGAACGACACCTGAGGAAGAAAAGAGCCTGTTGAATAAAGCCGCTATTTTTGTTTTGTTTTTGCACACAAAAAGAATTCTCGTCGCTTCATAACAACATTAAGGTTGTGTCACAGTTTCCCCTTGTTCTCAGTTTGCACTATTTTCCACTGGTGAGTTGATTACTATTCACCTGAATACTTAAGTCCTCTTTGTCTGTCCGTTTGCTGTTGGTGTTCTGTGTAGAAAGTGCTTCTCTCTGTTGGATTTATTAAAGATTACCTTTGTCTTCATCATCTGCTACACAGCCTTGCTGACCGGTCGAACCACTGCAGTCACGTCGGTGGTTTTAACAATGTCTTTAGTACCTTTCTGGACCTTGAAAGTGTTATATTACAGTCTATGGACGAGTCATATTCCTCTCAGATTTCATCAAAAATATCTTCATTTGTGTTCTGAAGACGAACGAAGGTGTGGAACGACACGAGGGAGAGGAATTAATGACAGAAATGTTCATTTTTGGGTGAAAAAATGTGAATTAGTATCCCATTCATTATTGGTATTTTAAGCATCGGTGACGTGAAATGGAAAATGACCATTGGATGAATTCTACAGACGGACTCTCGTCAATCATTTACCTTACAAAAGGCGCCTACAAACACGCACTAACATAAACACACACATTATCTCTGTGTGTGTGAAGGGGAAACCTCCCTATAAAAGCTCCTCCTGGATCATAAGTACACGACAAACAGAAACTCGACACGGAATTCGGCTGTCAGCTGCCATGAACCTCCAGCGCCTCTCCTCTCTGCTGCTCTGTGTCGGTGAGTTTTGTTTTCTCCATCCTATTCTTGACCTGTCCACCTGGAAAAACTCCAGTCCTCATAGATAAATTAAATCACAGAATGTTCGAGTTGGAATGTTTTAATTATGCTCTAGAAATGACCCTATAATTTAAAAAATCTTTGTTCATTAATGAGAAAGTAACAAGTGGAAAAGTTATAAGAACATAAGGCATATTCTCTTCCATGCTAAGTGTAATTTTGTTTCGTTTTTTTTTTTTTGCTTATTCATTTTTTTTACTGTATATTCATTTTCACTTTGACGAAAGACAAATGGCTCTAGGATTGTAAACTTCCTCCACTCGGTCAGAGACTAGTTTTGGAGCACAGATATTGTGTTTATCTCTCCAGACAGGCTGGGCTGTGGGAAATTGATTCAGCTTGTAGTAACATGCCTCTGAATCGCTGTGAGCTCCGGCTTTTCCCATATAGGTGTATGCCAAAACGCCACACACTTTAAATCTCGGCTGTCTGTTGTCATGTTCGGCGTCACAAAGCACTTATTGTTCGTCGCAAAGGACAGAGGATTAGGGCGTCACACTGCTGTTGAATATATATATTTAGCTTTCCGAAATAACGTTTGAAAGGTCATCCCGGCACACAATAATAGGTGTGTGTGTGTGTTTCTAGGAGAGGAATTTCTTTGACAATTAAATGTAGGAATCCAGTCTGTAGGAGTGTTCAGATCAAATGCGTTTACTCACACAGACTCGTTTGACTGCAGCAGTCGCCAGATCATGCCTGCGATAGTAGGGCACAATATGTCTGTATGTCATTGAATTCAAAGTGTTTGTTAGAAAGAAAATGTTCGAGCACAATATTTGACGACAAAACAGTTCAATGTAGGGTAAGCTTTTTGTCACATCCTGATAGCAATCAATAATAGAAGTGGTCTAAACATTAAAAAGTGTGGAAGTCTCGGGACCAAAAATTCAGTCTGCCTGTCAACGTATGTATTTCCATACCTCCGCGCAGACGTCACTCGTCATCAATGCGTTCAGTGAGGCAATGCAGGGTTGTAGACAGACAGTCGCAGAGCACCACAAACAAAAGCAGCCTTTTACGGTTCCTCCTGAACCAAAACAACGAGCTTGTTGCATTCACGCCATATCTAACTGTAATTGACCTTTTGCAAAGACCCGCCCCCTTTAGTTACTGTTGCCATGTCCGACAAGTCATGCGCTCTCACGCCACTCATCATGTTCTCACGAAGCAAAGAGGACACTGACGACACGTCGACAGACATATGAAACAGTTTCATATTTAAAATAGTGTAATTTTTTAAAGAAGTTTAATCACTAAATAGCGTCTAGTGTGTCGCTGTCGCTCCTCGTGAAGCGATCATCTCTTCATACTAGTTCATTTATAGCATCAAATAAACATGAATGAACATCAGAAGGAATGTTGTTTCAAGACGTGATTCAAGTTCACCAACGTTAATCTACTCACTCCCCTGACTGCTTTGTCGGACAAAATGGCGGATTCTGATTGGTCAGATCGCCTGTCAATCAAACTCCCAGTGGAGGGTCAATTACAAGATGACAACCCATAATGTTCTACTCAGAGCTGTTCATGTCCTTATGCTTTCAAAGCTGGCTCGTTATTGCTAGCCTCTCCGAAAACTGCGTATCCTACCTCGAATATAATGTGGATATATATTAACCCTCATCCTCTGCTCCCGTACAAGAGTCCCTCTGGGGTCAAAATGACCTGAAATGACCCTAAAAAAAATCTTTTTTTCTGTTTTTAATGCAACTTTTTTTTAAATTTATCTTTAAATCACATTATTTCACTTTCAATTCAAAATAACTCATGCACAAGCCTGTTAATTCAGCTCAAAATGTCTCACATTGGGTGTCTCTGTGACCTCTTTTGGAATATATATATATATATATTTATATATTTCATGACTCTTGCCACTAGATGGCCTCATAGCTCTATATGGAGTGACTAAGCTGTTTTTGTATTTTTGGGGGGTGTTCTGCATTGTAAATGTGTTCAAACCTTCACTTCATATTTGTGTGCAGTCTGCATTGTGACATTGACTTTTATTTGAAAGAATTGAAGGGAAAAAAAGGGTGTGTGTGTGTGTGAGTGTGTTCTGCATTGGGGATGTTCTATAGTTTCATGCCTTCATTTGTGTGTGTTTGTTCAGGATTGTGTCGGATATCTTATATATAATTTTTTTTTTTTGACAAATTAAAAAAAAATTCCTCACAATCCATTCATTCCAATGACGATCCAAATTGACCCTTTTGTTACCGTTTTTATTACAACCACATAAAATCCTCGAACCCATTTTTTGTGTGTGTATTTAAAATTCCAGTGCGACAAAAGCCCTAAGGTCTTGGACCACCCCGACGAACACTTAAATTTATTATAGAGAAGCTACGGTGGCCAACACAGGACAAATATGTCGTCGTTTGAGATAGCAGAGAGTAGCCATCAAGCAAACACGCTCTGTAGAACGGTTTGTCCGTTTAGGGCTACTGTAGAAACATGTACATAAACATAAAAAACATAACCGTTCATTATGTAAGGTCCTTATACACCACTGAAAACGTAGTTATGTATATAATATTGCATTTCTGTCAGTAGATCCTCCTAAAATTTACACATTGCACCTTTAATAGTTAATGCAACGGAGAATAGAATATGTGCAGAATAAAATGGCATGCAAACATACAATTATTGTTCGATAGACCGGATCAGTTAATATTTATTGCCACACACCCAGGGATGGTGGAATGTCTTCCTGCAATTTTCAAACAATGACACATTAGATTACTAAGCTAAGAGGAACTCAAATGGAGCGTGCATACTCATCTATTTGCTAATTATTCCGAATAAAACCATGCCCGTCTTTGTAATCTCTTCATCAAAACTACCCCACCTATGCAACAACGTTACCATGGCTGCTAAAGTTTCAGCCAACAGATGCTGGCTGTGTTTCAGGATGGGAGTAGTCCTCCACATCAGGTCTGACTCCACTCGGCATTACGACGCCCACTTGTCTCGATCCCAATCAATTCCTGACGGATCAAACCAAGTCCCAGCCTACATTTTTCCGGCTTAATATCTAGTTTCACCGTAGAAATAAAACATTACAGAAGTAAAAAGTTTAGTTGCAAACATTGGAATAATCTAATATTAAATTTCAGGTGTGATGGATCATTTCTCCTTGCAGAGATCGGTCTAGCAAACCTTTTTTTAATAGACTATACACTGTACAAATGATTTTTTTTTTTTAAATCTGTAAATAAAACAGATTATCGGAGTGCGTTTTACAAAAAAAAAAATACTATTTCAGTCTTTCTACTTCAAAATCTCACATTTAATTCAACTTTTTTTCCTGCTGTTCTTCGTAATTGTGAAATGTACTCGCAATTTCTGAGTGAAAATGGTCCAAACCCACGTACACTGTTAAAAAATTCCTGTAAATGTTACAGTATAATACTGGCAGCAGGGTTGCCAGCCAGTTACTGTAAAAATTTACAGTAGTGTTCCTGTAATTTAATTTACAGAATTTCCCTGTATTCTCTGATTACAGTAAATAACTGTATTTTTTTAATTACGAACGGTCAATTTACAGCAATATTCTGTAAATTTGAGTTAAACCAACATGTGACCCCAGAATGCATTGCAGTTTACAGCAATCTGCTGTATTATTAAAAAACAGCCAGCGGCTGTAAAATAATGCTGTCATTTTTCTATGTGTATATGTGAATCCTGCTCAATAGAAGAACTCACACCAACAAGACCACCAGTTTTTCCCATATTATAGATTTTAGTGTGAAAGAAATTTTTGTATTTGATAAATATAACCAGGTAGCAGGTGCCGAAACAAGAAAAGGACACAAAAAGTCTAATATTTTCTCTCTCACATACACAGCTAGTTTGTTCCGTACAATATACACGGGGTGTTTACGGGATGACTCAACATCGTGCACAACTTTAGAAGATTAACCTCTCTTTATATTCCCTAATTGAGGTTAATGTGTCATTGTGTTATAATGAAGCCTTTGATCCTGTTATTATTTGCAAACTGGGCCGAAACGGCATTCCTCACAATATAAGTGACTACATTTCTTTCTAACTGTGATATAACAGGCTGTGATTCATTGTGTGTGTCCAGCTTGCAGTGCAATTTTCACTATAAGAACCGCATCCACTCACACGTCTGCACTGGATCATGTGACCGTGATGTCATCATCAGGGGAGGGGCTTCAGAGCGCCGTGGGCGAAGATTTGGAATCTGATGACGATCAGGATCCATCAGGAATGTTCAATGATCCGTCTTTGTTTAAAGGTACATTATGTAACTTTTTTTGCTCCAAAAAAAAAAAAAAAAAAACGATTCACGGGTTGGTTTTGGCGGGAAATTACGTACAATTACGTCATTCGCCCGCGCTTATCTCGTCATACCCGTAAACAGAGAAAAGTTGCTCAGGCATAGTTGTCAGAACGAGCGAGAAAGGTTGACGTGGAGCCGCTAAATTTCATTATGGTTGTTGTAGCGCTGTGCTGGAATTTATTTTCAAGGAAACGTCCTTTAAATGTCCTTCATCCTCACAGTCACGCACACTCAAAACAATAGTCTTCCACAAATTGCATGCAGATTTCATTTTTAACCGCTAGGCGGCCAAAAATGACATGGTGTACCTCACAAACTTGTTCACTTCCTTGTGAAAATCTCCCACAGATGTCAATTGTTCTTAGATTAAGCTCAATTATAATGAATTACTCACCAAACTACTAATACCTTTTGGATTTTTAATGAGGACATTAAATGCATCATCTATGAACCACAAAGGTTAACTAATACATTCGGCTGACACGGTTTTATTACAATAAGAGTTACTGGGTGAATCTCACTAAAAGATTGATCAGTTCATATTTTACACTAAAATCAAAAGAAAAAAAGGGGAAAATATATATTGCACTCTCAGTATGCCGATCCCTTTATCAATTTCTGCAATACAATTAATGGCAACAGAAACGGTGCAAATAAACTTCTATATTACAAATTTAAATAAATTGCATGCAATAAAACAAAATGTTGTGACAGAATGTTGAAGAATTGTGCTTGTTTTAATTCAATGAATTCATCAAGCCGCAAGTTTAGAGATATTTGGTGAGAAAGACCATAATGACATTGTTTTTTTGTTGTTGTTTTTTTAAGTTTTAATTAAAGTCCCCCTGTAGTCAATAATTAGATTCCTTAAAATTCATCTTTGATCACCAAAATGACATTTAAACATCTTTTCCTGTGAAAAAAAAACTTGTATGTAACACCCTTGCCTCATTTAATATATGTGGATCAATGAATATGCAAATTAGCCCCGCCTCCACTCACTCACACCAGCTCAGAGATCAACTCTGAGGTCAACGGTCAACTTACTGAGGTCAACGCTGCACAATGATATCGCTTTTTACAACATCGGACACATAATGGTACGTGATATGATTAGCCTTTTGCGTGACCGTGATATCAAACGGCTAATAATGCGTTGCACAAACTGTGTTCCAGTTTGCCTTCTCAGAGTCAGACAGCTGACTTCCAAAAATCATGGCTTTTCCAATGTTACGCGACTAAAACGTCTTTTTTTTCCCTCTCTCAATAAGTTCTCGCGGATTATGTATGTCCCAGCCACTGCACTAGCCATTATTTGTATTTCAAAGGACACATAGGCGTGTTATCCAAGCATTTATGGCAAAGAAAGCCATTTAAACTTGGGAGCGGCCACGAATGGGGTGTTTCTGGGTGTTTCTCCCTCCTATCTGCTTTTAGGTCTCGATAAATTCAAATTGTTGTTTAAAATCCTGTAGTCTTGTAATGCTTTTGTCTTTTATGAGATTAATGAAAAACTCTTCCGTCCTCTTTAAAGAATGATCGACTTTTACATACGGCAAGTGACCTGAAAATGCAGAAAAAACGCTTTCCATTGAAATGTAAACGTGCGAGTGTTAACGTTTTTGCGACCTATGGGAGTTTTTGCGTAATTGACGTGTTTCCATTGGGCGTTTTCAATTCGATATTTCAATTTGCGCAATTTAAACGGTAATGAAAAGGCGGCTACAAACACCAGCGAGGGTTTTTTTTCATTGCAGTTTTAAGGAGAAAATACTCAGCAATGGTGCCGACTTACAAATTTGCACGTGGTTTGTCTTAAAGCAAACTAAAAACACGACATAGACGTATAAACAACATTAAAAACTTAATTTTCACCACCTTTAAATGTAAAAAAATAAATAAAAAATGGTAATAAACGAATATTCTCTCACACAACGTCTCTCATTTATCTTTCAGTAACCCAAGTCAGTAGAGACGAGCAGAATCAGAAGCGCTCGGGGCGCAAAAAGAACAAGGGACGAAAAAAGAATAAAAACATCACTCCCGTTCAGCCGAATCACACATCCGGACACAGGAGCACCACCGCTGACCCCTGCCTGACCTCTCACGTGGACTACTGCATCCACGGCCACTGCAAGTACCTGCACGGCCTGAGAGAGCCCGTCTGTGTGTGAGTGACGCTTGTCTGCTCGCGCACTACATAGAAACATCTCACGCGTGTTAACATTTACTCCGAGGATTCAAATAAAGAGGCAAATGTGTATGGCAAGCCGTTTTGACTTTTATTCATTTTCAGGATATGAACTTGTGATATCAACAGTTACATTTCCACTAGTATCAAAGTTCATTCTTGATATCAACAATTGTATTTTTACTAGTGAAATCTCGCCATAGGGTGCCATTCAAATTCAATTGTTGATATCAGGAATACAATTCTTACTAGTAACAATGCACATTTCTGATATCAAGAATTACATTGTTACTAGTGCAAATGTCTATTCTTGATATCAACAATTGAATTGCTACTAGTAAAAATGTTCATTTCTGATATCATGAATGTGATTGTTACTAGTAAGAAAGCCGTTTTAGATATCAGAAATTATCTTGATATCAGGAATTCATTTCAGATTTCAGAAATGAACATTTTTACTAGTAGCAATTCAATTGTTGATATCAAGAATAGACATTTGCACTAGTAACAATGTAATTCTTGATATCAGAAATTTGCATTTTTACTAGTAAGAATTGTATTTCTGATATGTGAAACTGGAATTTCAACTAGTAAGAAATTAATTCTTGATATCAACAATTGAATTTGAATGGCAGCCTATGGCGAGATTTCACTAGTAAAAATACAATTACAGATATCAAGAATGTATGGCAAGCCGTTTTGACTTTTATTCATTCTCAGGATATGAACTTTCACTAGTTAAAATGTTAATTCTTGATATCAGGAATTACATTTCCACTAGTAACAATGACAATTTTTGATAACAGGAATTATATTTCCACTAGTAACAAAGTTCATTCTTGACATCAACAATTCAATTTCAACTATTATAAACTATAATTGTTGATATCAAGAATTATATTTTTACTAGTGAAATCTCGCCATAGGCTGCCATTCAAATTCAATTGTTGATATCAAGAATTCATTTCTTACTAGTTGAAATTCCAGTTTCACATATCAGGAATACAATTCTTACTAGTAAAAATGCAAATTTCTGATATCAAGAATTACATTGTTACTAGTGCAAATGTCTATTCTTGATATCAACAATTGAATTGCTACTAGTAAAAATATTCATTTTTGATATCTGAAATGAATTCCTGATATCAAGATAATTTCTGATATCTAAAACGGCTTTCTTACTAGTAACAATCACATTCATGATATCAGAAATGAACATTTTTACTAGTAGCAATTCAATTGTTGATATCAAGAATAGACATTTGCACTAGTAACAATGTAATTGTTGATATCAGAAATGTGCATTGTTACTAGTAAGAATTGTATTCCTGATATCAACAATTGAATTTGAATGGCACCCTATGGCGAGATTTCACTAGTAAAAATACAATTGTTGATATCAAGAATGAACTTTGATACTAGTGGAAATCTAATTCCTGATATCAAGAATGAGAGTTTTTACTAGTGAAAATGTAATTGTTGATATCACAAGTTCATATCCTGAAAATGAATAAAAGTCAAAACGGCTTGCCATAAGAATGATAGTTTTTACTAGTGGAAATTGAATTGTTGATCTCAAGAATGAACTTTGTTACTAGTGGAAATCTAATTCCTGTTATCAAAAATTGTCATTGTTACTAGTGGAAATGTAATTCCTGATATCAAGAATGAACATTTTAACTAGTGAAAGTTCATATCCTGAAAATGAATAAAAGTCAAAACGGCTTGCCATAAAGGTGTGTAAAGGAACGAACGTATGATTGTTTCAGATGTAAGAGGGGTTATGACGGCGAACGCTGTGGGATCCAGCTCCTTGGGACTTCTCGGGACGATGAGAGCAGCACTGAAACGACCCACGCCGCGCTCGTCATCATGGCCGTCGTCCTGTCAATCATCAGCTGCCTAGCCATCCTGCTTATGGTCTGCGTGCAGTAAGTTCTGTACAAAACGCAGAACACGCTTGCTAAATATTCAGTGCACCCACACACACTCATTCATCATTCTTTCACAAAACACGCCTGGGATATAATAGGCACCTATTGTGACGGCATTAATTTATACACCATCGGTTTGGACACACCTACTCATTCTATAGCATTAATATTGTAAATCATACTAAGCCAACAAAACTATGAGATAACATAAATAAATGTATGGAAATTGTGTAGTGGCTTAAACGTGGGAAACAAATCTCTCTTATAGCCCGTTTGAGCTTCAACTTTGGCTAGATTCCAGATTTGCTCATACTGGATAGGTGTATCTTGGGATGCTTTTGAAGGAGTTAACATGTGTTCTGGACACATTGTGATGATTCACTGTCCAGTCCAACTAGCAACTTTATATTTGTCTGTTAAATTAATTTCGAGCTGAACATTTTTTTTACAGTATGTAAGGAATGCAATGACCCAGTCATTACTAATATAAAGTCCTCTGAGGTCATTTTCACTACAGTACAATTGAGACGCTAGATGTCACATGACAGATGAACGAATCGGTCATGAACAATTCTGCGATTGACACCAGTCTCTGGTGTCGCCAGAATGTGTGTGACGTTTCAGCTCAAAATCCCCCACAGATCATTTATTATCGCTTGTCAAATTTGCCCAAGTTTGGGTGTGAGCAAAAACACACCGTTTTTGTGTGTGTCCCTTTAAATGCAAATGAGCTGCTGCTCCCAGCCGTCTTTCCAGAAGAGGGCGGAGCTTTAACAGCTCAACAACAACAAAGCTGGAGAATCTCACGCAGACAAAATGAGGAAAGTGTTCAAACTGATGGAGAGACTCAGGAAGAAGTTCAACTTTTAGACGTTTCTGAACGGTTGGTGGATAAATTGATGTAGTCGCTGTGGAGTTGATCAACTCATCTCTAGCGTGTGTCGTCACGTTCGTCTTTTTTCCTTGAATCGACCCTCGTTTGTGAAGCAGTCTGGCGTAAAATGACGGCATCAACAACACTCGACTACAACAACTCTAAAGCAGCCCAACATGGCCCCGCCCCCTTTATTATGTGCTCTCGGGGGCGGGGTTTATGTAAATTTTAGGGTTTGTGATGTCACTAACCTGGGAAGAAGCTCGTTGTAGTCCTTAAAAAGTGATTTCTGTAAAAGAGAAATGCATTGATCTTTGAGCGTCGTAACTTTGCACGTTGTTCACGCTCAAACAGTGACATTACACACTAACTAAAGTTAAAAAAGTGAAATCATAATCAACCACCACTTTAATGCAATTCAACAATCAAGAAGAAATTACTGTATTCTACTATCTACTAAGTTACGTACAATGGGGAGCGATTACATGAGTAATCAAAAAGAGCTAAGAAGTAAGTAGATTTGAGTATTCTGGAGAACTGTGTGCTAAATGTATCTATTTTCTTTTGTTTTGTTTTGTTTTTTCAGCTATAGAACACATCATCGCTTTCAGGCAGCTTTCCTGACCTCCACTAACGAGAGAGAGAAACTAGAGAAGAAGAACATTATGGTGTGAAGAGAAAGTAAGACCAAGTCTTTATTTGTGGGCTGACTTAGTATCTCATAATAATGACTTAGTATCTCATAATAATGACTTAATATCTCATAATAATGACTTAACATCTCATAATAATGACTTAATATCTCATAATAATGACTTAACGTCTCATAATAATGACTTAACATCTCATAATAATGACTTAGTATCTCATAATAATGACTTAGTATCTCATAATAATGACTTAGTATCTCATAATAATGACTTAGTATCTCATAATAATGACTTAACATCTCATAATAATGACTTAGTATCTCATAATAATGACTTAGTATCTCATAATAATGACTTAGTATCTCATAATAATGACTTAACATCTCATAATAATGACTTAACATCTCATAATAATGACTTAGTATCTCATAATAATGACTTAGTATCTCATAATAATGACTTAGTATCTCATAATAATGACTTAATATCTCATAATAATGACTTAGTATCTCATAATACTGACTTAATATCTCATAATAATGACTTAGTATCTCATAATAATGACTTAACATCTCATAATAATGACTTAATATCTCATAATAATGACTTAACATCTCATAATAATGACTTAGTATCTCATAATAATGACTTAACATCTCATAATAATGACTTAACATCTCATAATAATGACTTAGTATCTCATTATAATGACTTAGTATCTCATAATAATGACTTAGTATCTCATAATAATGACTTAATATCTCATAATAATGACTTGGTATCTCATAATAATGACTTAACATCTCATAATAATGACTTAACATCTCATAATAATGACTTAACATCTCATAATAATGACTTAGTATCTCATAATAATGACTTAACATCTCATAATAATGACTTAGTATCTCATAATAATGACTTAATATCTCATAATAATGACTTAACATCTCATAATAATGACTTAACATCTCATAATAATGACTTAACATCTCATAATAATGACTTAGTATCTCATAATAATGACTTAACATCTCATAATAATGACTTAACATCTCATAATAATGACTTAACATCTCATAATAATGACTTAATATCTCATAATAATGACTTAATATCTCATAATAATGACTTAGTATCTCATAATAATGACTTAACATCTCATAATAATGACTTAGTATCTCATAATAATGACTTAATATCTCATAATAATGACTTAATATCTCATAATAATGACTTAGTATCTCATAATAATGACTTAACATCTCATAATAATGACTTAACATCTCATAATAATGACTTAACATCTCATAATAATGACTTAATATCTCATAATAATGACTTAACATCTCATAATAATGACTTAGTATCTCATAATAATGACTTAATATCTCATAATAATGACTTAATATCTCATAATAATGACTTAGTATCTCATAATAATGACTTAACATCTCATAATAATGACTTAACATCTCATAATAATGACTTAACATCTCATAATAATGACTTAGTATCTCATAATAATGACTTAACATCTCATAATAATGACTTAACATCTCATAATAATGACTTAGTATCTCATTATAATGACTTAGTATCTCATAATAATGACTTAGTATCTCATAATAATGACTTAATATCTCATAATAATGACTTAATATCTCATAATAATGACTTAACATCTCATAATAATGACTTAGTATCTCATAATAATGACTTAATATCTCATAATAATGACTTAACATCTCATAATAATGACTTAGTATCTCATAATAATGACTTAACATCTCATAACAATGACTTAGCATCTCATAATAATGACTTAGTATCTCATAATAATGACTTAGTATCTCATAATAATGACTTAACATCTCATAATAATGACTTAGTATCTCATAATAATGACTTAGTATCTCATAATAATGACTTAACATCTCATAATAATGACTTAACATCTCATAATAAGGACTTAGTATCTCATAATAATGACTTAACATCTCAGAGAGAAGAAGAACATTATGGTGTGAAGAGAAAGTAAGACCAAGTCTTTATTTGTGGGCTGCTCAATATAAAAGAAACTCAAAGCCACAATGCTATGGTTTCTCTATTATATTCCGGTCTCTAGGAATGGCAGTAGTCCCTTCTTACATCTCAGAGGCTACCATCTACAAACCTCGTGTGTTTATGGAAAATTGTTTTTGTTTCAGGTAGAAGTCACACTGATGTCACTGGTGTGGAGAGCACTACAGATATATTGCACATGAGGTGCGTCCCAATTCACGTACTTGTGCACTATTCTATGCCTTTTTGTAGTATAAACAGTACGAGTAGTGTGTGCACTTTAAAAACCTGGATAATGCAGTTAATGCTGATGAAGCTTTAATTACACATCGGAGGGGGAGGGGCATCAGACTCAGATGCTGAATGATAAAATACCCATCATCCACTACTTGGATGAGTATATAGTGAATAAGTGTATAGTGCGTCATTTGGGACGCAACTAGAATAATATAATAAACCCTATTGTAACTTATTGTTTGTACCTATTTATTAACAAATATAATTTCCTTAGTATTTGTCTATTTTGATAATAAAAAAAAGTAATGTTTATTTGATATGCGATATTTATGTAAACATATGAAATAAAGGACACTCTCATTATGTGTTTCTTTCAGTCTCCTTTTTTCCGTTATTATGCTTGTTGTTGTCATCTGTTGTATTTGTCCCGCCCCTTCTCCACTGTGATTGGACGGCTGGGTGCAAAGTGACAGTGATGAGCGCTGCACATTCTTCAACTTGAAACAACTGGTTAAAAAACGCCGAGCGCTCAGTGTGAAATAGTGTGAAAAACGCGGCTCTCCCATTGAAAAATATACTAACTTCGGAAAAAAAAAAAAAAAAATTTTTTTTGGACACGAGTACCAGAGTATAGGACGTATATATCTGAATAGCAGTCCAAAGATGTGCAGCATGCCAAATAATAAAAAATAATTTGAATTAAATTTCCAGAATTTAATTATTCAAGTGCAAGTTCTTATGAGCGTTTCTGTGGGATCCCATGATTCCATCCAGTGTTTACAGTTAGGTTTATGAGATAAAATGGCCTAGCCAGCATTGATTTCACAGTAGAATTCAGTCTTTTAAAGTCAACACGAAACCAAAGTTGTGAGTTTTTCCTATTGTGACGTATATATCCGAGTGAAATGGCTTCTCGAACAAGAAAAAATGTAGGGTGGGACTTGGTTTTGTGGTTTGCTATTGGTGGATCCCTTGTGAGTGACAGGTTGCCCCGCCCTCACTTCAGTAAACACTCCCTCAGAGGAGAAGCGCTGCAAGAGGGAGGGGAAGTATTATATTATATTATATTATATATTATAATATATTAAAGCTGCACAATTAATCGCAAAAGATCTAGATTCAAGCAGCCACGCCATCTTATTTTATTAATGATTCACCCGCGTCTTTTAAACCTTTGACAAAATCATACCGGAACATTCAAATACGATATGTGTTCGGCTGCCAGAGCCAGAGAGAGCAGTTTTGAGCCACACGTTAGTTAGCCTGTGTTACAAATATTCAAATGATCACAGAAGTACTGAGATATAATGTTTAAATTAGTATATAAACACTGATGTCTACAATAGTGATCAAAAAAAGCAAACTGAAAATCAATTACATCTTATTCCACTAGGTGGCGACAAGTGAATTCATTGAATGATTCGTTCAAAAGATTTGTTCAAATACACTGATTCACATGGAAGCCCGTTCCCGCCACTGTTGAGAAAAAAAATATATTCCGTAAGTCATAATAATGAGAAAATTTCTCATAATAATGACTTAGTATCTCATAATAATGACTGAGTATCTCATAATAATGACTTAACATCTCATAATAATGACTTAACATCTCATAATAATGACTTAACATCTCATAATAATGACTTAGTATCTCATAATAATGACTTAACATCTCATAATAATGACTTAGTATCTCATAATAATGACTTAACATCTCATAATAATGACTTAGTATCTCATAATAATGACTTAACATCTCATAATAATGACTTAACATCTCATAATAATGACTTAACATCTCATAATAATGACTTAGTATCTCATAATAATGACTGAGTATCTCATAATAATAACTTAACATCTCATAATAATGACTTAACATCTCATAATAATGACTTAACATCTCATAATAATGACTTAACATCTCATAATAATGACTTAACATCTCATAATAATGACTTAGTATCTCATAATAATGACTTAACATCTCATAATAATGACTTAACATCTCATAATAATGACTTAACATCTCATAATAATGACTTAGTATCTCATAATAATGACTTAACATCTCATAATAATGACTTAGTATCTCATAATAATGACTTAATATCTCATAATAATGACTTAACATCTCATAATAATGACTTAACATCTCATAATAATGACTTAACATCTCATAATAATGACTTAGTATCTCATAATAATGACTTAACATCTCATAATAATGACTTAACATCTCATAATAATGACTTAACATCTCATAATAATGACTTAATATCTCATAATAATGACTTAATATCTCATAATAATGACTTAGTATCTCATAATAATGACTTAACATCTCATAATAATGACTTAGTATCTCATAATAATGACTTAATATCTCATAATAATGACTTAATATCTCATAATAATGACTTAGTATCTCATAATAATGACTTAACATCTCATAATAATGACTTAACATCTCATAATAATGACTTAGTATCTCATAATAATGACTTAACATCTCATAATAATGACTTAACATCTCATAATAATGACTTAGTATCTCATTATAATGACTTAGTATCTCATAATAATGACTTAGTATCTCATAATAATGACTTAATATCTCATAATAATGACTTAGTATCTCATAATAATGACTTAACATCTCATAATAATGACTTAACATCTCATAATAATGACTTAGTATCTCATTATAATGACTTAGTATCTCATAATAATGACTTAGTATCTCATAATAATGACTTAGTATCTCATAATAATGACTTAATATCTCATAATAATGACTTAATATCTCATAATAATGACTTAACATCTCATAATAATGACTTAGTATCTCATAATAATGACTTAATATCTCATAATAATGACTTAACATCTCATAATAATGACTTAGTATCTCATAATAATGACTTAACATCTCATAACAATGACTTAGCATCTCATAATAATGACTTAGTATCTCATAATAATGACTTAGTATCTCATAATAATGACTTAACATCTCATAATAATGACTTAGTATCTCATAATAATGACTTAGTATCTCATAATAATGACTTAACATCTCATAATAATGACTTAACATCTCATAATAAGGACTTAGTATCTCATAATAATGACTTAACATCTCAGAGAGAAGAAGAACATTATGGTGTGAAGAGAAAGTAAGACCAAGTCTTTATTTGTGGGCTGCTCAATATAAAAGAAACTCAAAGCCACAATGCTATGGTTTCTCTATTATATTCCGGTCTCTAGGAATGGCAGTAGTCCCTTCTTACATCTCAGAGGCTACCATCTACAAACCTCGTGTGTTTATGGAAAATTGTTTTTGTTTCAGGTAGAAGTCACACTGATGTCACTGGTGTGGAGAGCACTACAGATATATTGCACATGAGGTGCGTCCCAATTCACGTACTTGTGCACTATTCTATGCCTTTTTGTAGTATAAACAGTACGAGTAGTGTGTGCACTTTAAAAACCTGGATAATGCAGTTAATGCTGATGAAGCTTTAATTACACATCGGAGGGGGAGGGGCATCAGACTCAGATGCTGAATGATAAAATACCCATCATCCACTACTTGGATGAGTATATAGTGAATAAGTGTATAGTGCGTCATTTGGGACGCAACTAGAATAATATAATAAACCCTATTGTAACTTATTGTTTGTACCTATTTATTAACAAATATAATTTCCTTAGTATTTGTCTATTTTGATAATAAAAAAAGTAATGTTTATTTGATATGCGATATTTATGTAAACATATGAAATAAAGGACACTCTCATTATGTGTTTCTTTCAGTCTCCTTTTTTCCGTTATTATGCTTGTTGTTGTCATCTGTTGTATTTGTCCCGCCCCTTCTCCACTGTGATTGGACGGCTGGGTGCAAAGTGACAGTGATGAGCGCTGCACATTCTTCAACTTGAAACAACTGGTTAAAAAACGCCGAGCGCTCAGTGTGAAATAGTGTGAAAAACGCGGCTCTCCCATTGAAAAATATACTAACTTCGGAAAAAAAAAAAAAAAAAATTTTTTTGGACACGAGTACCAGAGTATAGGACGTATATATCTGAATAGCAGTCCAAAGATGTGCAGCATGCCAAATAATAAAAAATAATTTGAATTAAATTTCCAGAATTTAATTATTCAAGTGCAAGTTCTTATGAGCGTTTCTGTGGGATCCCATGATTCCATCCAGTGTTTACAGTTAGGTTTATGAGATAAAATGGCCTAGCCAGCATTGATTTCACAGTAGAATTCAGTCTTTTAAAGTCAACACGAAACCAAAGTTGTGAGTTTTTCCTATTGTGACGTATATATCCGAGTGAAATGGCTTCTCGAACAAGAAAAAATGTAGGGTGGGACTTGGTTTTGTGGTTTGCTATTGGTGGATCCCTTGTGAGTGACAGGTTGCCCCGCCCTCACTTCAGTAAACACTCCCTCAGAGGAGAAGCGCTGCAAGAGGGAGGGGAAGTATTATATTATATTATATTATATATTATAATATATTAAAGCTGCACAATTAATCGCAAAAGATCTAGATTCAAGCAGCCACGCCATCTTATTTTATTAATGATTCACCCGCGTCTTTTAAACCTTTGACAAAATCATACCGGAACATTCAAATACGATATGTGTTCGGCTGCCAGAGCCAGAGAGAGCAGTTTTGAGCCACACGTTAGTCAGCCTGTGTTACAAATATTCAAATGATCACAGAAGTACTGAGATATAATGTTTAAATTAGTATATAAACACTGATGTCTACGATGGTGATCAAAAAAAGCAAACTGAAAATCAATTACATCTTATTCCACTAGGTGACGACAAGTGAATTCATTGAATGATTCGTTCAAAAGATTTGTTCAAATACACTGATTCACATGGAAGCCCGTTCCCGCCACTGTTGAGAAAAAAAATATATTCCGTAAGTCATAATAATGAGAAAATTTCTCATAATAATGACTTAGTATCTCATAATAATGACTGAGTATCTCATAATAATGACTTAACATCTCATAATAATGACTTAACATCTCATAATAATGACTTAGTATCTCATAATAATGACTTAACATCTCATAATAATGACTTAGTATCTCATAATAATGACTTAACATCTCATAATAATGACTTAACATCTCATAATAATGACTTAACATCTCATAATAATGACTTAGTATCTCATAATAATGACTTAACATCTCATAATAATGACTTAGTATCTCATAATAATGACTTAACATCTCATAATAATGACTTAACATCTCATAATAATGACTTAGTATCTCATAATAATGTCTTAGTATCTCATAATAATGACTTAGTATCTCATAATAATGACTTAGTATCTCATAATAATGACTTAGTATCTCATAATAATGACTTAACATCTCATAATAATGACTTAGTATCTCATAATAATGACTAAGTATCTCATAATAATGACTTAGTATCTCATAATAATGACTAAGTATCTCATAATAATGACTTAGTATCTCATAATAATGACTAAGTATCTCATAATAATGACTTAGTATCTCATAATAATGACTAAGTATCTCATAATAATGACTTAGTATCTCATAATAATGACTAAGTATCTCATAATAATGACAGTATCTCATAATAATGGCATTCTATCCAGAATCAAGCAACTCATATATAAAAATATGTAGGCCTACTACAGCAATATTCCATTAAAAACAAGAATTGTCCATTTTTATTTAATGGTGACTGATGTTAATTAAAATAATGGCAATATTTTTCAGTGCAACCATAAAGAAGAGGACGGAGGGTTGGAATCTTTCAATTTCCTAAAATTGTTCTGCGTTCCATTCATGAAGCGAGAGACCAGAATTACCAGACAAGCCGCCATAATGGAAAGGGTTAATTCTGCTACTTAAGTACAAGGACTATATGTCTTTATTCGTCAGTCTTTATATCTGAGTATTAATTAAAAGATGAAAGCAGACATCCGATGCAGTCATTGTTAGTACCTTAAGCATGCGCAGGTGGAGTCTCTAACACCTCTCCCTGCAATTTTCTGCAAAGTCCAATTTCTTTCTCCCAATCATCTTTAATCCTTATGAGAGCAGTTGTTTCATAACATAATGGAAGTTAGAAGCACAAACCAGGAGTTAACGGTGAAACCACTGAAAGACTAACTAAAGCTAAATCAGTTTCAATACTTGCCATGTTTCCAGTTATCAGAAATTTGGCTTATGTTCTCTAAAGGTTATGAACAAACCTTCCCATAACGTTAAAGGGACAATATGTAATTTTTCTCTTTTTTTTGAGGAGAATAAGGCCGATAGTCGAACCTCAGATTCAGGAGGAACAATGCGGTTTTCGTCCCTGTCGTGGAACACTGGACCAGCTCTATACCCTCTCTAGGGTGCTGGAGGGTTTATGGGAGTTTGCCCAACCAGTCCACATGTGTTTTGTGGATCTGGAGAAGGCATTCGACCGTGTCCCTCGTGGCGCCTTGTGGGGGGTGCTCCGGGAGTATGGAGTCCGGGGCCCTTTGCTAAGGGCGGTCCGGTCCCTATATGACCAGAGCAGGAGCTTGGTTCGCATTGCCGGCAGCAAGTCAGACCTGTTCCCGGTGCATGTTGGACTCCGGCAGGGCTGCCCTTTATCACCGGTCCTGTTCATAGTCTTTATGGACAGGATTTCTAGGCGCAGTCAGGGGCCGGAAAGAGTCTGGTTTGGGGACCACAGGATCTCATCCCTGCTTTTTGCGGATGATGTTGTCCTGTTGGCTCCATCGGGCCAGGACCTCCAGTGTGCATTGGGACGGTTTGCAGCCGAGTGTGAGGCGGCTGGGATGAGGATCAGCACCTCTAAGTCTGAGACCATGGTACCGAGTTGGAAAAGGGTGGCTTGTCCTCTTCAGGTTGGTGGAGAGCTCCTGCCTCAAGTGGAGGAGTTCAAGTATCTTGGGGTTTTGTTCACGAGTGAGGGAAGGAAGGAGCGTGAGGTTGACAGACAGACGGTAATGCGGTCGATGTACCGGTCTGTCGTGGTGAAGAAGGAGCTGCAAGGCGAAGCTCTCAATTTACCGGTCAATCTACGTTCCTACTCTCACCTATGGTCATGAGCTTTGGGTCATGACCGAAAGAATGAGATCCCGGATACAGGCGGCCGAAATGAGCTTTCTCCGCAGGGTGGCAGGGTGCTCCCTTAGAGATAGGGTGAGGAGCTCGGTCACTCGGGAGGAGCTCAAAGTAGATCCGTTGCTCCTTCGCATCGAGAGGAGTCAGCTGAGGTGGCTTGGGCATCTGTCTCGGATGCCTCCCGGACGCCTCCCTAGGGAGATGTTCCGGGCATGTCCCACCGGGGAAGACCTAGGACACACTGGAGAGACTATGTCTCTTGTCTGGCCTGGGAACGCCTCGGGAGAGGGAAGTCTGGGAATCTCTGCTCAGACTGCTGCCCCCGCGACCCGGCCCCGGATAAGCGGAAGAAAATGAATGAATGAATGAATGAATGAATGAATGTAATTTTTTGCCACTAGAGGTCATCATTCATATTTGTATGATGGAGAAAATGCTGTTTTGCTGTTACTAAAAATAAAGCTGCATCTGATTATGCTATGTTACCCGTTTGACAAACTAGTGTTTTTCTCTGAGGCGTGATGATAACTTGGTACTCGCGGAAAATCAAGAAAACAAGCGATTCAAACAAAAAGACTAAATGCGTTGAGCTATATTACAATAATTAGTTTTATGTCTATAAACAGTCGTTCCCTCGACTAATAAAACATAATATATTAAAGCGTATATGGCAGTGCTTCCCAAACTGTGGGCCGCGGCCCCCCGGTGGGCCGTAGTGGTATTGCAGGGGGGCCGTAGCTAGTCCAAATCAATATATTAAAATAATTAAAATATTCCAATTGTTATAAAATTAGATTTTTTTGAAAGCATGTAAGGTTAGTGTTATGGATTTAAATATATTTCTAAAGAATATTTACATCATAATTCACATGAAATTCTTACACACTTGTAAATAAATGTATTTGTAGGTAAATGTCGGTATATATTTTTTAACGGCGGGGTCGTGGAGCTTTCGCAATGTTTTTGGGGGGTCTTTTTACCCCTCTTAAGTTTGGGAAGCTCTGGTATATGGTGTTTCCATGGTTTCTACAATACGGAAATCGAGGGTAACGCGGATATGATCGTTGACAGGCGACGCGTTAAAATGGCTTATTTTTCTGGATTTAAACATTCTTGGAAACATTTGGGATAACATAAAAATTCAAGAAATATGCTGTATTTTTGGATATTTTAATCCAGAAATCTTACATATTGTGCCTTTAATAGAACGTTTATTCAAAGTTAGGTGGTCTCTAATATCATTATCAAAATGTTGGCACAAAAAACTTTATACGTCTTTCCTGAAACAGTTGGACGTTAATCTGATGGAATTTTTTTTAACGTTACAACTTTCAGATTTTCAGAGAACATTCAAACGCAACTTCTGATTAAAAACGTTCACATAAGCCAGAAAAAAACGTTTTTAAACATTCACGTTTTGATCATTTAGCTTTATAAACTTAATGGGAACATTAGTAAAAGTATTTTTGATGGCTGCTAGTTACAGTAGCACTTTATAATAGTTTAAAAATATTACATGTTATAATACTTAACAGTTCATGCGTTGTAAATTGTAATAAGTCATTTAAATTGTAATATGTTTGCCCTACATATTCATGATGGAATAGACTGATCTGGTCAATATAGTGTATGACAAATATTAAGAAGTGCTACCAAATTACACTTATATATTGTAGCATGATAAACAAATAAAGTAAATAAAGTAGGCCAATCCAAACATCAAAATGGTCTGCGGTTGGTTAGTTTAGTTGTGCAGGACTTCTAAATTGACTGATTAAACTCAACTGTAGTTAACTGCGCCCTCTTCTGGTCATAGAGCGAATATTCATGCATTCACATATGGCAGGCTATATAAAGACATATAATAATATATAATAATATTAGATGAATGTTCAACAAACTCAATAATATAACAAATAAAATCATTAAATAGGTCTAAAAATTGGCAGTCATTCAGAACATATAGAGAAAAATTGATATTAATAAATGTTTAAGAATAATTAACATGCAAACGTTATTAGAATATGCAAATTAGAAAAATACACTTCCTTTTCTTCTTCCTTTTTCTAACAATCAGTCAAAAACCACACTGAAAAAAATGTGTATTAGTGTGTGTTAAAAATAGGTGAATAATAAATTTATTATGAATAATAATAGTATGTATTTTATTATTAATAATAATAAAATAATATTTAATAATGAATATATTATTAATAATAGTATTATAGCTTTCTTACTTTATTAGTAGGCTAAAACTAGATGACTGAAATGCAAAACTTGTCAAAAATTATGTTTAATTTAAATTATGTTTACATTTATCAACCAATCTCTAGTAATTTAAAACCTCGATTATAGACTGTAAAAAAAATATTTATTTTAATAGTCAAAGCTCAGACTTGTCCTGTATTTGGCTGCTTTATTCCTGGATAAGTGTTGTGAAGACGCCCATAATGAAATCATTTAAATTTTCACATTAAATTAAAAAAAGATTTCTTATTGTGGAAAAGGCGTTTTCTGTCTTTTAACCCATTTTAGCTTTTCTTGTGTTTAGAATTGACCTCCATTGTGAACATGAAGCAAATCGTCAAACACAAAATCACACACGTGCTTTCTGTATCTGTATAGCACTAAAATGATACAGATATTTACAGGCACATACTCCAAAACATACAATAACAAAGCTGGATCCTTTATGGTAATGCATATGATATGGTACAACTACAGTCGAATGCACATAGTAAATAAAAGAAAGTGAGAAATAATAGTAAATAGTTTGTTGTATGTAATACATATAAGAAATAGTTTATGTAGAAAGTAGTCAGTATAATATTGTCAATAAACAGTATACAGAAAATAAAATAGTAATGAATAGTACAATTAGTATAAGTACAATATTATTATATATATATATATATATATTTGTCTCAAAAATTGATTTTAAGAAAATAACGATGCATATTTAAATTTCAGGAAATGTAGTTTATAAAATAATATACGCTAAAACTATAATATAAATCACATTAACTCAACTTTTACAGCAAACTAGTTTTCCGACTGACTCCGGTGGCCAACTACTATCAACATAATTATATAACAACCATAAACAAATGTTCAACCTGTGAAAGGTTATTCCCCGACACCTGTATTCAAGTGTGCGTAAATGTGTACAGCCCCAAATAACACGCATTTTTCTCAAGGGTTATTTGATCGCTGCCCTGCACAAAACGGCGGCGCCGTTGACGTGCGAGCCAGAGCCCAATGCGGCGTCTATGTATTTGTTACATCTATGCTCTCTGCGCTTAACATACGAGTTTTACGGTGAATTCAAGTACTACGGCGTTCCTCCTTTCTGATTGGCTGTTGGCTCATGTGTTAGAATGTCTCGTGCCAAGAAGGCTCGCGGCTGTCACTCATTCTGCACGGCCTGACGCACTTTTACATTTATCTTAAATATAATGTGCTCTCGCGTACTATTGTGACCAGCGAACTCTTAAGACGTTTAAAAGGAAAAGGTAAGGTTTCATATAAGTCCTTTACGAGAGATCTGAAGGGGATACATTAAGTGTTTTAACCGTTTTTGTGTTAGCTTAGCTGAACAGCATCTGTCATCTCCTCATTCAACTGTTAGACTCTCGCGCATCACATTTCTACAATGTTACGATTGTCTCATAAGTTAAAGTATGTGTTTACTGGTCAATTTGATCAATATTATGTTCTTCACCTGTTGCTCGTTGGGTTTAAAAAAAAAAATTGAAGACACTTTGTTGGCAGTGTTGGGTTGAAGATTGTAGCGTAATCCATTACATTACACATTTAAGTTAATAGAATCGGATTACTTTTAGATTACTTTTGACCTTACGCCTTTATCGCATGGATTTGAATCGGATAATATTGTATCATATTGAGAAATATGAAAATATATGCATCTGTCATCTCCTCATTCAACTGTTGGACTCTCGTGCATCACATTTCTACAATGTTATGATTGTCTCATAAGTTAAAGTATGTGTTTACTGGTCAATATGATCAATATTATGTTCTTCACCTGTTGCTTGTTAGGTTTCCTCCATTTACCAACGGTTTCAGAGCTGTTTGTCTGTCTAATAGGTTTATGGTTAAGTCACCACTGTTTATTTCATCCACTTGTTTTGAGATTTTGGGCTATTTTTCCTCCTCAAGTTGCTTTTTTTCGGACTAGTGGAAAGAAAACATTCAAAATACACATTTACTTGATCTATTTGAGCTCAATGCATAGTGTTTTAGTCTATATTTACAGGTTCTGTGGCGTAGTAGTTAAAGATCTAGATCTGGTAACTTGAAAGCTTGTAGGTTTGCATTCCATTAAGATCTCAGATAGTAACTGAAGGGTTGCAAGTTCAAACCCTCAAATGCTAATTAGTGTGAATTAGTGGTTTGAGATCTGAGCTGGTGTCTTCAAGGCTTTAGTTTAGGTTTAATCGGTCCTCATTGTATACACTTAATTTTATAGCTTCACAAATCACAGAAATGACATTACATTTGCTTTACTTTGAGGTGCTGCTTTGCTAAATTATTGACTTTTTTTTATTCAGTGCGCAAGAACACTTCAGGCAGATCTTGTGTGACTTCCCGTATGGTCCCTAAAATATCCTTCAGTGTCACTTGTTAAAGGTCATAGGTCATGGGAACCGCCCTATAGAAAGAACGGGACACGTTTAGGGTAGTTGCCTATTGAGTAATCTGTAAAATAAAAAAATTGAAGACACTTTGTAGGCAGTGTTGGGTTGAAGATGTATGTTGTTTATTATTTATTGACAAAAATTGTAGCGTAATCCATTACATTACACATTTAAGTTAATATAATCGGATTACTTTTAGATTACTTTTGACCTTACGCCTTTATCGCATGGATTTGAATCGGATAATATTGTATCATATTGAGAAATATGAAAATATATGCATCTGTCATCTCATTCAACTGTTGGACTCTCGCGCATCACATTTCTACAATGTTATGATTGTCTCATAAGTTAAAGTATGTGTTTACTGTTCAATTTGATCAATATTATGTTCTTCACCTGTTGCTTGTTAGGTTTCCTCCATTTACCAACGGTTTCAGAGCTGTTTGTCTGTCTAATAGGTTTATGGTTAAGTCACCACTGTTTATTTCATCCACTGGTTTTGAGATTTTGGGCTATTTTTCCTCCTCAAGTTGCTCTTTTCGGACTAGTGGAAAGAAAACATTCAAAATACACATTTACTTGATCTATTTGAGCTCAATGCATAGTGTTTTAGTCTATATTTACAGGTTCTGTGGTGTAGTAGTTAAAGATCTAGATCTGGTAACTTGAAAGCTTGTAGGTTTGCATTCCATTAAGATCTCAGATAGTAACTGAAGGGTTGCAAGTTCAAACCCTCAAATATTATTTAGTGTGAATTAGTGGTTTGAGATCTGAGCTGGTATCTCGAAGGCTTTAGTTTAGGTTTAATCGGTCCTCATTGTATACACTTAATTTTATAGCTTTACAAATCACAGAAATGACATTAAATTTGCTTTACTTTGAGGTGCTGCTTTGCTAAATTATTGACTTTTTTTTCAGTGCGCAAGAACCTCAGGCAGATCTTGTGTGACTTCCCGTATGGTCCCTAAAATATCCTTCAGTGTCACTTGTTAAAGGTCATAGGTCATGGGAACCACCCTATAGAAAGAACTGGACACGTTTAGGGTAGTTGCCTATTGAGTAATCTGTAAAATAGAAAATTGAAGACACTTTGTAGGCAGTGTTGGGTTGAAGATTGTAGCGTAATCCATTACATTACACATTTAAGTTAATATAATCGGATTACTTTTAGATTACTTTTGACCTTACGCCTTTATCGCATGGATTTGAATCGGATAATATTGTATCATATTGAGAAATATGAAAATGTATCCCAGGCTTTATCAACTTCATGAAGTGCATTGCGTAAGGGTTTCTCAGACTGAGTTTAATGAAAAGCTAAAATCGTAACGATTTTAAATAAAACACTTCCTTAAAAAAAGATTAAATGTTTTATGTTTACTTGAACGTTTTTACTCTGAACACTCAATCAAAAATGTATTTTTTCTAGCTTTTAGTATGAATATGTTAGCCTTACGGTGATGAATAAGGTGATGTGTTCCAAAACAATGACAAAATTTGCGTTTAGGAGATTCAAAACTTCTGCTAAAATGGATCACAGATTTTCATAACATCACCGTGGACTTCCGCCTCTCATCAAATCTGTCCAATCAAACACTCTAAAATCTAAAGAGTCCCGCCCTCTACACTATAAATAGACGCTGAATCTGCGGCTGAAATCGGTCTCTTGTTCAAACATTTACTTTTTTTTTTTTTTCCAAAAAAGTTGCTTCCCAAACTGTGGCCCCCGGTGTGCCGTAGCGGTATTGCCGGAGCTAGTCCAAATCAATACATTAAAATAATTAAAATATTCCAAATTTGATTTTTTTTGAAAGCATGTAAGGTTAGTGTTATGGATTTCAATATATTTGTAAAGAATATTTCCAACATAATTCACATCAAATTCTTACACACTAATGTATTTGTAGGTAAATGTCGGTATATATTTTTTAACGGCGGGGTTGTGGAGCTTTTGCAATGTTTTTCGAGGGCCTTTTTACCCCTCATAAGTTTGGGAAGCTCTGATATAGGGGATAGGGAATGACTTGGACAGTGTTTTTCATCGGGGCGATTGAAGTCTGGTTTCACGTTAGTGTCACGCGAACCGCTATCGTTCCAGATACACGATCGCACAGAGCGGATGATGTGCGTGAGTCGCCACAGACCCATTTGAATTCTGCACAGAATGCTGTATTTTAAATCAATATGGAGGGGAAACTGCAGCTTTAACGAGCTCAACGACTTGAGATGTGATCTAAACGAAACGCTATTGGTTATTTTAAAAAAGGGGTGGAGCTTTCCGATATGTTTCCACCCTTCAGTGGAAATTACGTCAACATCTTGGAATAACACAATGCGTTTCAAGTTCCTTTAACTCCAAAAACCTTTTATTTACACACATAAATAAATCGCTGCCCAACTGACTCTTCGCAAATAGTTTGATTGACAGGCGATCTGACCAATCATAACCCAGAATCTGCCGAATCAAAGCGGTCAGACGAGTTAGTAGATCAACGTTGGTGAACTTGAACTCGAAAAAAGTGCGTCTTTCTTGAAACAACATTCCTTCTGATGTTCATTCATGTTTATTTGATGCTATAAATGAACTAGTATGAAGAGATGATCGCTTCACCACACATTAAAGACACACTAGACGCTATTTATTGATTAAACTACGATATATTAAATATGAATCTGTTTCATACGTTGTCAGTGTCCTCTTTGCTCCAGGATGTATTGTGGGCGTGAGAGCGCATGAGTTGTCGGACATAGCAACAGTAACTAAAAGAGGCGGGGCTTTGTGAAATGTAAAAAATTACATTATAGGTAGTTGCTCACTTACAGAAAACTATCTGTTCCTCATGCGATAACATTGCTTCAAATTATCTTGGAATGTTTTGTGTGATGTGTTTCTTTAAATGCAGCTGTCCCAGTTGAACTTCCTGTCATTGTCGCAGCCGTGAGCGGTACACTTAAACTCACGAAACCGTGATCGTAATTACTCTGCTGTGAATCACGCTGGATGAAACCGTCCTGACCTGGCAACAGCGGTGATATCAGAATGCACACCACCTCTGTTGTGTACTTTGCCTTGTTTTAATGATCCAGAAGAACACTGTATAATAAATCAATAAAGAGCAGCCGTGGGTGACTATAAGGGCTCGGCTTTGGGTTTGTACAGGTTTCACTTCCTCTACGTAATGCAAAGCAGGCAATTTCAGTGCTGACATGACTGGCGTATACAAACCAGCAGTCACGAGACGTCTGATTATGTTGTTTTAGAGTTGAGGATGTCATTGAATCTTCAGTGAAATTACAGCCGCATCCTTTTAAAATGGACATTTGAGGCATAGGATCATTTTGATGGTTTAAAATGCTTAGTGCTTTCTAATTTGTTTGCATTACTTGAGTGAGCTTTTCTCATTGTAAAAGGATCAGTTATCAGATTAAACTATGACTTTTTTCCTCGCATGTAATTTTGCTATCCCTATTTTTTTGGGGGGAAAAACATCTGGTTTTCATTTCATTCATTCCTTTTTTTTCTTCCGTGATTCTGAGGGTTTAGATACTCTTGACCGTTCGCAAAGCCCCGCCCCCTTTAGTTACTGTCACTATGTCCGACAAGTCATGCCGCTCTCACGCCACACATCATGTTCTCACGGAGCAAAGTGGACACTGACAACACGTCGACAGACATGTGAAACAGTTTCACATTTAATATATCGTAGTTTAATCAATAAATAGCATCTAGTGTGTGTTTAATGTGTCGCTGTCGCTCCTCGATCATCTCTTCATACTAGTTCATTTATAGCATCAAATAAACATGAATGAACATCAGAAGGAATGTTGTTTCAAGACGTGATTCAAGTTCACCAACGTTAATCTACTAACTCCTCTGAACGCTTTGTCGGACAAAATGCCAAATTCGGGGTTATGATTGGTCAGATCGCCTGTCAATCAAACTACCGTTTGCCAATTTAGATCAGGGAATCAAAGATTTTAAGTGATTTTAATTATTTTACGACACATTTGTCAGCCAAACGACATGCAGGTAAACTATTTATTTAAAATATCTTTTTACTAAGTATTTATTTATTTTAATTTTACGTTTTTATCATTTAATTATTTTCATCAACTTACGAACCTCCTGCTGTTCCCTCACGAACCCTGATTTAGACAGAAAATTCTGGGTTAATCTCATTCATTTCCTTCGTTTCTTGTGTGTGGCTGAGATTGTGAGTGTGAGATCACTGTAAGTGTGTGTGACACTGACGACGAGAGAGGAATGCTGTCTCTCGGACTGTAAGGTCGCTGCATGGGGGAAGGGAGCTGATTGTTTGTATGGTTAAGTCCAGTAATCTGATGTATTCTTAAAGGGATATTTCATGCAACAATTTACATTATTTACCAAGAACTGCCACTTGTGAGCCAGTGCTGTGTTGTCATTATGTCTAGAGATGCACCGAAATGAAATTCTGGAACAAAACCGATAATTCAGGATGCACTTATAAATAAATAATAATATAATTATCAATTTATCAATCAAACCTATTTCATAATCAACACTCAAATAGCTAAAACTGAGCTGTACAAACATTTGAAATTGCCCTTAATATCAACTTTTTAATAACAGAATTGTGTCTGCTCCAGTTTGTTGGTGAAATATAAACATTTAAACCACAATAAAATGTAATAACTTGTTTTCATAACAGATTTATTCAAACATACATTATATATGATCTGTCACGCTGTATTAAAGAGCGCTAAAACGACATTTGTTTGAATTTTGTAACACAGCACAGAGCTTTTTGCGATTATTGGATGGCAGGCGTGCTATTAAAAAATTGGATTGTGCATCAACAGGAAACGGCTCACAGACTAAAACATTTTAGATTTAAGAAACCATATAATTACGGTTTAAAATCCAGAAATTAATATTGTTGTAACGGGGAGTCAGCGGGATTTGATCCAAGTGCGGCTTTATTTCCGAAACATAGTCGTACAGGCAATGGTCGACTCAACAGCAAACAGAGATAACAGGGAAAAGGCAAGCTCGTAATAAATAATCCAGGCGAATGGTCAATAGGCAGATCAACAACAGAACGGAAAACAAGGAATAAACGCTCAGAATTGTAATACAGGTATCGACAAGACTTCGCAAATAACATATGCTTGAACGGTCTCTTAAATCGTGCACTAGATTGTTTACAGCTGGGCAGTAATTAACATGAAGGAAAGGGACTTATGGGAAATGTAGTGTGGTTGGGAGAGTCCGTGAAATGGGAGGGCGACATCTGGTGGTAAGTGGATGAAGGATGACAGGCCGGATTCATTACAATTGTCAATCCAGAGCTAGTGTCCATGTTTAAAACCGTTGCTTATCCACGCTGTGTGCAGCACTAATAAAACGTCTGTCCTGGTCACTGATTTGTGGCCTCCAAAACCATTTCAGCGCGAAACCGGAAAAACGTCTTATAATCCCTAATAATATCTAATGTGTTTTTATGCACTGAAAACATTTTCTGTTATTTATTCATGTGCTCTGTTGTTGCAGATGTTGTTGTTTTACATATTTTTTGTTGTTGTTTTTATAACGTTTTATTAATGTTTTATTATCAGTTAATAACTTAACAACACGTTCACATGTTCACGGTTCTCTGATATTGGTTTAACATGACATGCGGGTGAAAAATAAAATATTTAGTGGTTTTTTTTTTTAAATGATTTATTTGAATGGTTTTGTTGTGTGTCACAGCCTGTATAAAGGCTGCAGAGACGTCCTTCAGTGCTGTGTGCGCTCTGATAATCTCTGGCATGAATGTTTATCAGTACAGCAGTGACTCATAATGTTCTCAGTGAAGACTGTGGAGTGAGAATCCAGAGCAGCCAAAATAATTCTAATAATATCTAATTATTTAATTAATTATTAATCCAAAATAATTCTAATAATATCTAATTATTTAATTAATTATTAATCCAAAATAATTCTAATAATATCTAATTTAATTAATTATTAATCCAAAATAATTCTAATAATATCTAATTATTTAATTAATTATTAATCCAAAGTAATTCTAAGAATATCTAATTATTTAATTAATTATTAATCCAAAATAATTCTAATAATATCTAATTATTTAATTAATTATTAATCCAAAATAATTCCAATAATATCTAATTATTTAATTAATTATTAATCCAAAATAATTCTAATCGTCCGATAACAGCTGAAATTTTCTGATCTGGGTGCATTAAGTGTGCATTTTAAATGTTTTATTTCCCTATTTGCTTTTGCAGGTGTGTGTCTGTATCGCTGCAGCCATGCTGTCCAGACTAAGCACGAGTGTGAGGCCGTGTGTGAGCGTGTGTCGATGGGTTCACACTAAAGAGAAGGGGAAACCGCTCATGCTCAACCCACGTACCAACAAGGTTAGACTAAATACAATCTGTCCATCTTTCTAGTTCTGTCTCAATGTCTCCTTCAGTCACCATTCTTTCTGATTTCCAATATCATCCATAGAAGAGTTGGGGAATCTACTTTGAATCAATTATGTAAGTGCCACAAAAACAATGAGGATCTCAGTTGCAGTGATTAACTTGTACAATAGTCTTCATTTACACTTAATAACTCTGAATAATGGCTGTTCTTGTAGTTTTTTACTCGCCAACGTAGATGCACACACTCTTTCTAACACCGTCCCTGCATGAGTCGAGGGTCTGAAAGCTTTTGTCTGGAAAACATTAGTGGAGTGACTCAGCAGAAGTGCCGCGTATCCTGAAAAACATGGGCGTGTGCTTAATTTCTGTGCTGTAGACCACTGGTTTTGCTTCAGGACTCTTATTTTGCTTTAGACAACAAGCGATGACTCGAGACATGAACCAAAATTGTTTACTGTAGAAAAAATGGCTTCATGTTCCCAGCAGCCAGTAATTCACCTCACAAATCACACGGTCATCAACACAAACCGTGTTTATCCTTGCTGCAGTTGTATTTTATGCCGTCTGGGTCATGTTTTCTTTTTCCTTGTGTAGTTTTTGTTTTTTTAAGTCATGTCATTAGTGCATTCTGTCATTGTTTTCCTTAGGTACATGTTTTTTTTTTTTTCAACCTTTTGGGCATTTTTGGTCCCTTAAAACTCTTGAAACTTTGCACATGTGTAGGAATTGTCTGCCATCAGGGGCACAAATTTTCTTATTGTGGGGGGGGTGACCAAACTTCCATCCATCCATCCATCCATCCATCCATCCATCCATTTTCTACCACTTATCCTGGGCGAGGGCAGCAGTCTGAGCAGAGATTCCCAGACTTTCCTCTCCCCAGACACTTCCTCCAGTCTTCCGGGGGACACCGAGGCGACATAGTCTCTCCAGCGTGTCCTAGGTCTTCCCCGGGGCCTTCTCCTGGTGGGACATCCCCGGAACATCTCCCTAGGGAGGCGTCCGGGAGGCATCTGAAACAGATGCCCGATCCACCTCAGCTGACTCCTCTCGATGTGAAGGAGCAACGGATCTACTTTGAGCTCCTCCCGAGTGACCGAGCTCCTCACCCTATCTCTAAGGGAGCGCCCTGCCACCCTGCGGAGAAAGCTCATTTCGGCCGCCTGTATCCGGGATCTCATTCTTTCGGTCATGACCCAAAGCTCATGACCATAGGTGAGAGTAGGAACGTAGATTGACCGGTAAATTGAGAGCTTCGCCTTGCAGCTCCTTCTTCACCACGACAGACCGGTACATCGACCGCATCACTACGATCCGTCTGTCCACCTCACGCTCCTTCCTTCCCTCACTCGTGAACAAAACCCCAAGATACTTGAACTCCTCCACTTGAGGCAGGAGCTCTCCACCAACCTGAAGAGGACAAGCCAACCAAACTTCATACAGTTATTGATCTCATCGGGCCGAACTTTCGCAGTCCTACGCCAGCCCAAGGGGAAGTCGGCTATTTAGGGTTGTTTTTAAAAGCGCATGCTTTGGAATTTGATATACTTCTAGGGAATTCGTCCGATCACCACCAAACTCGGTTAGCATAAGGTCAATTGAGGATGTTAAATTGCGAGCAGATTTTTGATATCTCGAACCCTTTGGTCATGGCGTTGAAACGAATTTATGGCGACAAAAGGGAAACGGGAAGGGTGTTATAACTTCAGCATACATTAATGGATTTTGGTGTGTGTTCGTTGTAGGAGACCGATCACTCGGATGTGATTTTTGTGAGTCTAAAGCTGTGTCCGAAACCGCTCCCTGTCCACTATATAGTGCACTATATCGGGTGTCGGCCCTTTTGTAGTGCTGTCCGAATTCTGAGTGAACGACTGCATTCCCTACATTCGTTCACTACTTTTACCCACAATCCTCTCTGATTTTGAGTGTACATTCGACGTACACTCGTTAAAGCGCCGTTACCCAAATTCCTACGCGATGAGACGATCGAGCGCGAAAGAAAATTAAACATGGCGGACGGCAATACGGGAGGCGGCAACTTCTACAAATGTAAGTGTAATTATTTATTAATTAGAACATATTTGTAAAGATATTTTGAAGCGAAATGATACAGGTTTATATCCTAATATATATACTTATTATCATATGATCATTTGGTGGATTTTTCTCATATGTTAGTGAACTGTTGTACAGTGTATTTAACCTACGTCTTAGAATATGATGTATTGACGAATTTTTATTTGCTTTAGGGACGGATGAGGATGTTAGGCACCTAATTTTAAATGCGTAGAGGAAATGTTCATGACGAAATTGTCTGGCATGTGCTATTAACGTCAGCGTCCGAATTCGCTCACTCATTTTCGTTCACTCTTTGCTGATATAGTGCGCTCAACTGCCGTGCACTATATAGGGGTTAGTGAACGAGTGGACGGTTTCGGACACAGCTAAAGTCATACCGCCACCAACCAGCAGCAGGAAGTGTTGAAATTGCCCTCTTATTTTTACCCAGTTAGCTTCAGTCTTCATCAGAATAATGTCAAGACACTGCAAATGCACACCTGTGAAAGGATTCTTGATATCTTGAATACTGTTGTCATGGCAACACATTAAAGGCACTTAGCATTCTTCAAATTGCTTGAAACCCGACACACACATCAGAGTCGAAAGCCAGAAGACACGGGCAAAACCTTAGAAATGGGCGGGGAGGAGCGCCACCTTTTGTCTAAAGTTTCACGTGGTACATCGCTGCTTGCTTGCAGCTGTATTTATGATTTGAGGTTTTACCAAATGAGAATAATTTGCATTTGCGTTTGGATGACTTTGCCTTTGACATCAATCGCAAAAAATCTATCCTAACTATTCATCAATATATAGTTGGTTGCATTTTATTATTTGTGTTTAACATAGTTTTTTCTTGCTGTTGCAGAACAGACCTGCAACCCACCAGCCCCGTTATAAATAGTCTCACACCCCTCGAACATGCTCGAACAAACATATGTACACACTCCAGGCATATGGAATGTAAAGTGAATGCATTTCCGCCTTGGGCTGTATGTTATAGATGGGTGTTTCCCCCTCGCTGACCCTCATTGGTCACTATTCTGCTTTGATCTCCTCCCTATAGACGCCCTGTGTTGGGTTTCGTCCTCGCACAGATGATGAATGCATTACATTTGTGGCACCTCAGGTCAAAGAGTCATGCATGGTTTTAATATGCAGAAGAGCAGGGCTGCTCCAGCTCACCAAAACTCACATAAAGCATCTCTGTATGACCTATTGTGTTGTCCGCCCTCCATATGTTACACTCTTCTGTGTAGACAATGCATTAGATTAGACCGTCTGCAGTTGTCTTTGTGTGTATGGCTTTGTCTGTGTGTGTCATTTTGCTAAGGCAAGCATCACTAGGATTGCTCATATTTATGTTTGGGGCTTGGAACAAACTTCTAAAAAAGAAACTTTGGTGTTGCACTAAAGTTGACGGTGTAGTCCTGACTGTGTACTTGAAATCTGACTCATTCTGAAAATTTGCAGTAATAATAATAATTATTTTTATTAATATAATCAAACCACACATGTATATAAGCTAGTTTTGATCAGTTTTTTAAATATCAGATTTATTTTATTTATTTATTTATTTATTTTTTATTTGTACTTTATTTTGCTTTTTATTTTATAATTGATGATTGAAAAATGTGCAAATAAATGACAACAACATCAACAATTTTTTTTGCTCTTAGTGATTTATTCATTAATTTTATTTTGATGTGACTTAATTTTATTTTAAATGAGAACTTGAAATCTGACCATATTCCAAATAATAATAAAAATACTTATAATAATGATAATTAATTATAATAATTAAATAATAAAAATAATTTCAAACCATATATTATTTTTATAAATGAAAACAAATATAAAATATTCTGATCTGATTTTTAAAAAAAATATATATATTATTTAATTATTATTATTATTATTATTTGTTGTTGTTGTTGTTATTCATAAATACTGAAGAAAAAATCCTGCACTCATTGCAAAAACTATATAATATATTTAATGCAACTTTTTCTGATCTGTCAATTGTCTAGCTTTTTTTTTTTTTAAATGTTCAAAATTTTAATTCAATTTAATTTGTCCAGCTTATCAAAACCTTTGTGTTAGTCTATTTTGACTTTAGAAACTCACACATTAGCGACTCCCTTACAATTACCCACAGTTTTACTGTAGTGAACGAGTAAAAGTCTAGTGTAAACATTCATGGTGTGTTTGTGTGCGCAGGGCATGGCTTTCACTCTGAAGGAGAGGCAGATTTTGGGCATTCATGGTCTGTTACCACCAAAGATCGAGACCCAGGACACCCAGGCCATGCGTTTCCAGAAAAACCTGAAGAAGATGTCCGACCCACTGCAGAAGTGCGTTCATTCACATCACTACACCTGTCCGATAATAAGAGCTTTATGCATTTGATTTTAATTCAAACTTTCCATGTAAAATCATGCAAAAATGAGAAATTTTGTGGCCCAAGGCTGTGTGGCAACAAATAATCTTAGCCAACCTGCTTTTCATGTTTTGAGCAGGTATATCTACCTAATGGGAATTCAAGAGAGGAATGAGCGTCTCTTCTACCGCGTGCTCATGGAAGACATCGAAGCTCTCATGCCCATCGTCTACACACCAACTGTCGGCCTCGCCTGTACGCAGTATGGGCACATCTTCAGGAGACCCAAGTAAGCTACACTTCATTAATTATTAACTTTGATACATTGAACCCATTTCTCTTATTCACAGCTTGTTATTTTTAGATGTGCAAGACGGCAGATATATTGTCATAAAGAGGTCATATTATGCCCTTTTACAAAGTCTTGATGTTGTTTAGAACAGGTTTTCATGATTAAATGTTCATTATTTTCCTCATATTGTTGCAGCTCCTCTCTTCCCAGTCTGTCAGTAACGCTCTGTTTAGTTCCTGTCTCTGCGAAGCCCCTGCTTCTCAAAAGCTCAAAGTGCTTGTCTGGATCAGTGTGTTTTGATTGGTCAACCACCGCAATGTTTTTGAGGAAATGTCACGCCCCTTATCATAACCATGAGTTTCGACACGCTACTAACTCATCCAGGCCCCGGCTCTTTATTTTGCGTATGCCTTGGGCAGGGTCGGGGAGTAACGAAATACAAGTGACTTAGTGACGTATTTAACATACAAAATTTGAGTCACTGTGTTTCATGACAGTTCCATTTTAAATGGGTGGTAATCAGATTACAGTTCCATCTGAAAAGTGTTTTAGATTACCAAAGTGATTACTTTGAGTTTTAATGTCATTTAAACAGCGATTGGTGATTCTCTGACTCTGACCGTCTGAAAAAGACGAGTTAAGTTTCATGTTTTCCACTGTTTTCATGTTTTGTGAGTCATTTTATAATTGTAAAAAAAGATCACTGCATCTTTTTCTCACAATTTGTTTTGCACCCTCACAATTGTGAGTTCTTTTTCTCAGAATTGGGAGATATAAACTTCCAATACTGACTTTTTTTCTTGCAATTGTGAATTTAGTATGTGAGTTGAATATCATAATTCCGACTTTTCCCAATATTGCGAGTTTATATCTCATAATTCCGACTTTTCCCAATGTTGTAAGTTTATATCTCATAATTCCGACTTTTCCCAATATTGTGAGTTTATATCTCATAATTCCGACTTTTCTCAATATTGTGAGTTTATATCTCATAATTCCGACTTTTCCCAATATTGTGAGTTTATATCTCATAATTCCGACTTTTCTCAATATTGTGAGTTTATATCTCATAATTCCGACTTTACTCAATATTGTGAGTTTATATCTCATAATTCCGACTTTTCCCAATATTGTGAGTTTATATCTCATAATTCCGACTTTTCTCAATATTGTGAATTTATCTCATAATTCCGACTTTTCTCAATATTGTGAGTTTATATTTCATAATTCCGACTTTTCCCAATATTGCGAGTTTATATCTCATAATTCCGACTTTTCCCAATATTGTGAGTTTATATCTCATAATTCCGACTTTTCCCAATATTGTGAGTTTATATCTCATAATTCCGACTTTTCTCAATATTGTGAGTTTATATCTCATAATTCCGACTTTTCTCAATATTGTGAGTTTATATCTCATAATTCCGACTTTTCCCAATATTGCGAGTTTATATCTCATAATTCCGACTTTTCCCAATGTTGTAAGTTTATATCTCATAATTCCAACTTTTCCCAATATTGTGAGTTTATATCTCATAATTCCGACTTTTCCCAATATTGTGAGTTTATCTCATAATTCCGACTTTTCTCAATATTGTGAGTTTATCTCATAATTCCGACTTTTCTCAATATTGTGAGTTTATATCTCATAATTCTGACTTTTCTCAATATTGTGAGTTTATATCTCATAATTCCGACTTTTCTCAATATTGTGAGTTTATATCTCATAATTCCGACTTTTCTCAATATTGTGAGTTTATCTCATAATTCTGACTTTTCTCAATATTGTGAGTTTATATCTCATAATTCCGACTTTTCTCAATATTGTGAGTTTATATCTCATAATTCCGACTTTTCTCAATATTGTGAGTTTATCTCATAATTCTGACTTTTCTCAATATTGTGAGTTTATATCTCATAATTCCGACTTTTCTCAATATTGTGAGTTTATCTCATAATTCCGACTTTTCTCAATATTGTGAGTTTATATTTCATAATTCCGACTTTTCTCAATATTGTCAGTTTATATCTCATAATTCCGACTTTTCTCAATATTGTGAGTTTATATTTCATAATTCCGACTTTTCCCAATATTGCGAGTTTATATCTCATAATTCCGACTTTTCCCAATATTGTGAGTTTATATCTCATAATTCCGACTTTTCCCAATATTGTGAGTTTATATCTCATAATTCCGACTTTTCTCAATATTGTGAGTTTATCTCATAATTCCGACTTTTCTCAATATTGTGAGTTTATATCTCATAATTCCGACTTTTCTCAATATTGTGAGTTTATATCTCATAATTCTGACTTTTCTCAATATTGTGAGTTTATATCTCATAATTCTGACTTTTCTCAATATTGTCAGTTTATATCTCATAATTCTGACTTTATAACTCACAATTGCAACTTTATATCACACAATTCTGAGGGAAAAAGTCAGAATTGTGAGATAAAAACAAAGACCTTTTTTTGTGTTTGTTTCACACTTATTAGTATTCCAAAGTATTCTAAAGTATTTAGATGAAGTTACTAAACTTGAGTAATGTAACGAAATACATTACAAATGACTTTTTAAAGCATGTATTTTGTAATCTGTAATGAAATACATTTTAAAAGTAACCCACCCAGCCCTGGCCTTGGGCGGTAATTATTTAAATGAGGAATATTGTGACGTGTTCTTTCCTGGAAGAAAACTCAAAACTAGCTCAGAAACAGTGTGCACTGATATAGAGAATAACTCCCGCTGGAGTGAATTTGGTGCTCGAATAAATACGTTGGTGTTTGTGAGAGCATCTTCTGCTTTACAACATCACATCAAAATAAATGGAAGAATCCTGTCAGAGCTGAATGTCATGACTTGACATTGACATGACTTGACAGAGCTGTCTTCACTGGCTGCATGCAAAAACTAAGTTTATAAAGTCAGAATTGCTTGATATAATCTTGCAATTGCGTGTAATGTGCAATTGGAAAAAGGGGGAAAAAAGATGTTTTTTACTTTATAACTCGCAATTACTTTTTTTTTAAATTTAGTGGCGGAAAAAAGCTTCCATAAAAAGATACACATTCACAATGGGGTGAAAAACATCCTAACATGTCACCAGAAAACCCTTCTTTTTTTGTATCGTATGAGTCTTTTGTGGGGGCGATTATTTCAGAAATACAGTTTGTATGTCAGAGAGATTGAAGTTTTTGTCTTATTCTCTCCAGAGGTCTGTTTATCTCCATTAAGGATCAAGGACATGTTCGTTCCATATTGGATAACTGGCCGGAAACCACTGTCAAGGTATTGGATTTCAACAGTGCTTTTCGATTTGATTAATAAATTCTGTCGTGATTTATTTACCCTCAACATTTTGGCTTTTGGGTGATCTGTCCCTTTAAGACTGTGATATGTGTATTATTTTCATGTCTTAAGAGACTTTTTGTAGGTATAATGAGGGATCATTCATCTCTGTGTGTCTGTAGGCTGTAGTGGTGACGGACGGTGAGCGTATCCTGGGTCTGGGGGATCTGGGAGTGTATGGTATGGGTATTCCCGTAGGAAAGCTGTGTCTTTATACGGCCTGTGCTGGAATCCGGCCTGAGAGTTGCCTGCCGGTCTGCATTGACGTTGGCACGGATAACGAGGTCGGTCACCCTTCATTACCAAACAATTATTTTTGATGACTCTATAGATCTGTCTTCCGCTCAGTCTATCTATACATTATATACAGTATATTGTATTTTGTCTGTTGGCTGTAATACATAGTGTATACATTGTACAGTACATTAAATTACATTTAGTTAACAAAACTATATATATATATATGTAGCGCTGGCCATAATTTTGACATTGATACATGGATATTTTTAATATTATCTCAAATTTGGCAGCAGGTTTATTTGGCTGCTGTCACTTTAAGACCTGACACACAGATCCAATATACTGTTACACATGCGATTTCTTTCTCAACTGTTTATGTTCACTTAAAACATAGCTGTGTTTACATGAATACTCGTATTTTGAGATTATTTTGTGTGTATTTGACTGTTTAAGCGCAATAAGCGGCAAACAGTGTGTCGGTCGCTGTCGGAAAGAGCAACTGGTATCTATTCTTTGGAAAATAAGCATTGGAAGCGTTGCATGTCATTTTATTATTTAAGAAGCCTTTTCAAAAGACTACAATTGAAAAATGTATATATTATATATACAATTCAACCCAGCAAAGTGAGTCAAGTCAAGTGTCAAGTCCTGTAGATACATATGGGATTCATGTATAATTCAAATTATAAAATAAATTTATAATGTCTCTGCGTTCATCATGGTGAGACTTTTTACTGTCAACTTCACTGTAGAGCTGCAACTAACGATTATTTTTATTAAAAAATCTAGTGATCTTTTTTTACGTAAGAATTTAGCAGTTCATTGAGGTGTAGAAACACTGGGACACACCATTATGTAATAATACGATTTGATTTTGATTAAAAATAATCCACTCATGTGTGTTCGTCCAGTGGAAGACATTTGAACTTTAACATGAAGAGTGTCAAAGACTTTCTCTACAGTCTTAAAGGAACTTTGATAGTGTTCAAGCCATTGAACAAACGTCTCCTGAACCGTGTGTTTTTCCTCTTGCTCTGTCTGTGATGCAGGGAGTCTTAGCGAGCGTGCGGGCGGGAATCAGGAGCGTGAGCAGCTGAAACCTCGCACGTGCGAAAGAGAACGTCCGCGCACATCCAAATAAACTTCTTTGAAATGCAAAACTGATTTTCGTTCGCTCGAAATATTTTCTTATTTGTGAGACGAAGATTTTCTCCTCAACTCGGTTCAAGCGTGAAATGCCCTTTTGCACGCTCAAAATATGATCTTGCGCGCGCAAAAATTCGGCAGAGATCCAATTCCATCGGTGGTACGCCATTTCGGTTCTGCAAAGGGAACAAAGGACCATTTTATTTGGCCTCTGTTTAAAGTATTCCCACACTTTTGATCATCGTGGGTTTTTGTGATGGAATGGAACTTTCTCCGTTCCCAGGAGCAGAAGCCGCCGTTACGGTAGATGAATGTAAACCGTGTGACGCGGCGACGTATTTTCGTAGTCGACGTAATCGATGACGTCGTTGCAGCACTACTTCACTGTGGAGATTAGTGTGCCGTTCTTAATTCCAGAACGCTACTGTAGTGGGTTTCTGCTCATTGTAAATGTATGTTTACTTTACAGATGCTTTAAGAAAACAGCTATGTGTTTGTGCTCTTGTGTGTTTGTGCAGAAGTTACTGAGGGACCCGTTCTACATGGGTCTGTACCAACGGCGTGACCGCTCTCAGCGCTACGACGATCTCATAGACGAGTTCATGGAGGCTGTGGTGGACAAGTACGGCCAAGACACCCTCATCCAGTTTGAGGACTTTGGCAATCACAACGCTTTCCGGTTTCTGAAGAAATACCGTGAAAAATACTGCACCTTCAATGATGACATCCAAGGTGAGTATCAGCACTCGCGAAGGCAAGAATCACTAATACTCATATACACTATTAACCCTTAAGTGCTGTTCGGGATGTTTTCATCCACTATGGGGAATTTTTGAGTCTTAATTTGGCCATAACTTTCTCCGTGTTTCAGCAAATGGAATGATTTTTGGTGGCAAATCTTATTTTGACACATATTTTGGGAAAATGCTTTGAAAATGTTCAAAAACTCAACAGTACTCTGTGGGCAAATTCACCACCCTTTCGTTTAACTGCTTTAAAAATGTATCAGATAAATATTTTTTTCAAATTTTTTTGCTTAAATCTATTAATCAAACTCAGCCCTGATCAAAACTACTAAATTTAAAAAAATAATAATTCAGGATTTTAACTCTTTAATTGCCAAATTCATAAATGATGTCACTGATTTGGGAAAAAGCGTGTCAAAGATTAGAAACAACATTGTGAGTTTTTGTGCAGCATCAGATTTTAACGTTTTAAAGAGTTAAAATCCTGAATTTTTTGTTAAAATTTAGTAGTTTTGATCAGGACTGAGGTTGATTAATAGATTTAAGCGAAAAAAATATTTATCTGATACATTTTTAAAGCAGTTAAACATAACGAAAGGGTTGTGAATTTGAACAATGCACAAGGGTTAACACTCATCAAGTACCTTTATACTCCAGACATGAATGATTCCTCAAATCAACGTGTCTTGTTGAGGAGAGGTGTGCTGTTTTCTTTTAGAAAATAAGAAATTACTACAGTTTCCTTCCAAGAAATGCAATCTGATGTGTGTTTGTGTGTGGCAGGCACTGCATCAGTAGCTCTGGCGGGTTTACTGGCGGCTCAGCGTGTCGTAGGGAAACCAATAACCGAACACAAAGTTCTGTTTCTGGGGGCTGGGGAGGTGAGCACACATGACACAGTTTAAAGCCACAATGACGCAAACTCTGTCCTTTTAATCTCTGTGGTTTGATTTGAGATTAAACTTTAAGCATAGCCTGTGTATTTAAGCTTTAAACAATTCTTTTAGGCAGCTCTGGGAATCGCTAACCTGATCGTGATGGCGATGATGGAGTCAGGGGTGTCTCAGGCTGATGCCAGAAAAAAGATCTGGATGTTTGACAAATATGGACTGTTAGTAAAGGTGAGCGAACATGGTTACCTAAAAAGAGCATTTACACTTAAAATATGTGAATGTCATGACAAAAATAGCTCAGAAATATTAAGTTGTTTGCACCAACAAAAGTCTGATCGCTTAGAAAAGTGGTAACATACTGTACCTCTCATCATTCATGACAAAGTTATAAGGTAAATTTGTGATTAGGAGTTTGTTAAAATGCTTGTTTTCGTTAAAATAGATTTTACTGTGAAAATGGAATGTAAGCCACTGATTAGTGAATCCCTGTTTTGAACCGAATTGAATCTGAACTGAATTAAAATGGATCTTACTTTTCTGTGTATATTATTGTTAACTTAAAACAAAACTATTTCAAATTACATTTAAGTTGAAGCACTAACTGGAAAACTAAAACTGAAAACAAATAAAGAAATAAATTAAACCTAAATAGAAATATTGAAATTTACAGAGCCCCACACATGACATGACAGAAAAAGAAGTAAATAGTGCGCACGATTTAATTAGTTCCCTCGATGCGCATGATTTATAAATTTAGGGAACGAAATAATAAATTGTGAGCACGATTTAGCCTTTTTTTTCCCCCTTGCATGACAAATCGATCCTGGTTTTCAATCAGTTCATTGAATGAAATTAACTTAGGGTGCGTTCACACTTGTCATGCTAAAAAGATGGGTCTCGGTCCGCTTCCAAACGAACTCTGGTGCGGTTCCATTGATATATGAACGCAACACGGACCAAAGACGTGTAAACCAACCAAAAACGGATCGGCGTATCCAAAATGAGTCGAGGGCAAACGTGGAGCAACGAGGAGGTGAAGTTTCTGTTTCTGCACACAACGGAGGAAATCCTGCTGCAGTTTTGAATGTTTTGAACATTTTATGAGCTCTTCGTGATTCTCAGCTGGTGAAAATAAAGCATAAAATGATGGCGTTTAATCCAGAACACAGCGTTGTTGTGAATGTTCGGTAAGCGAGCTCCGTCGCCAAATATACGTCATAAAAGCCGACCAATCAGGTTGTGACCGTATCCCAACGCCTTTGGTTCGGTAACTTAAGATTCGCTGTTAAAAATGCCAGTGTGAACGCTAAGCGGACCAGGACTATATGTTTTGTTTTTGTTTTTTGGTCCGGACCAAACGAACCAAACCAACCGAACTACAAGTGTGAACGCACCCTAATTCACTAAAATTAATCAGACTTCTCAATGCTGTCAGGGTTATTATCGTTAACTAAAAGCAAAATTGTTAAAAAAACCCCCCAAAACATTTTGGTTAATTTAAAAAAGCTGAAATAAAATAAAAACTAAATGGAAATTAGAAACTAAAATGTAAAAGTTTAAGTTGAAGCACAAAAATGACCAACTGGAAAACTAAAACTATACCTGAAATTAATGTGTATGACTAAATATTTACTCTGGGTGAATTCACTAATAAATGCTTAGATTTTACTCGCCATAGAAGCTAAATATAAGTTTCTAAATATAAGTTGCCAATCATATAACAAGATCTATACTATTTCAATTCAGCTCAATGGGTGCGCAGCGTACCCGTATTTGACATACCGCCAACTCTAGTGTGAAGTCACATGACTCGGCATTGCTTTGCTGAGAGAGAGAGAGAGGGAGAACGAGAGCCTTACATAGCAGGCAGAATCATTGCGCTACATGTAAACGATATTCGTTTTTATAATTTCCTGTCAAAATAAGTTCATTTGGCATTATTCAGCTTTTAAGATGCATTTTTGAGATGCCGGTGTCTCCGCTGGTCGGCGGAACTAATCCGCAAACGGAAATCTATCTACCCCCCCCCCCCCCCCCCCCGATCTCTGCAAATCCGTTCAAGAGAACGCTGATTAATATTCATGAACCCAGCATCATACATGCATTGTATGTTGATATTAGCAGTAGAAATGGGTGTTTTGTTATTATCTTTTAATAATAATTACTATTATCTTTTTTTTTTTTTACAGAAACACTTAATGACCAACAATATTTTAAGCACCACCAACAGTCCTAAGTTCAGTTAAAATGACAAATATGCATTCATACATGGTTGCCAAGTTTTAGTTCTAATTGACTCTTCGCAAACAGTTTGATTGACAGGCGATCTGACCAATCATAACCCAGAATCCGCCGTTTTGTCCGACAAAGCAGTCAGGGGAGTTAGTAGATTAATGTTGATGAACTTGAACTTGATAAATTGTGTGTCCTCACGTCTTGAAACAACATTCCTTCTGATGTTCATTCATGTTTATTTGATGCTATAAATGAACTAGTATGAAGAGATGATCGAGGAGCTACAGCGATCTGTCACCACACTAGACGCTATTTATTGATTAAACTACGATATATTAAATATGAATCTGTTTCATACGTTGTCAGTGTCCAGGATGTATTTTTCACTTCGTGAGAACATGATGTGTGGCATGAGAGCGCATGGTTTTTCGGACATAGCAACAGTAACTAAAGTGGGCGGGACTTTGCGAACGGTCAATTACTAAAGTTCTATAGTCGAAAATAACAGCTAAATCAAAATATTTATAAAAACTAAAATAACACTGAGAGTACTACCACTGAGATTTGCTTCACTGAAGTGTCTAAAAACAGGATCAGAAAATCTGTGCCAATGACCAACTTGTTGTTCTTTCAAATGTGTGACTCTGAAAACTGCAGTCCTTCAGTAATCCTGTGTGTGTTTCTCTGTTTTATAGGGCAGAGCTTATGAGACGGATAGTAATCAGGAGGCTTTTGTTCACTCTGATCCAGGGGATGTGAAAAGCTTCTTAGACGCAGTCAATGTTATTAAACCCACAGCGATCATCGGTAAGACGAGCTGCTTCTCTACGTCTTTCACTGAACAACAATCCTTCTACCTTCGCTTTATTTAGTTTCCTTTCAATGTTAGTCAAGTATTGCACCTCAACGGTTACTGTACCTTTAAGACTTCTGTATGTAAATGCCCTGTTGTAATCGCCTTGCGTCTTGACAGTTGAAGTAGGCAACAATACACCCATCAAACAGCTTGATAATGAATAGGTTTACCTTTGTAAACGTTGGTTTTTGTTGCATGTTGTTTGCATATTGGTTTCTAAAGCTGAATGCATCATGAATAACCCGTAAATCAGTCCCTCCAGAAAAACGCGGGATTTTTTTGTGATTGTTGCGGGCAAAAATCCTTGATTATGCGGCACGTTTTCTTAAAAAATGCGATGGAATATGCGGGATATTTTTGCAATTTTATGCGATGAAATTGCGGGAACTTGCAAAAACTGCGGTTTTTGATGCAAAAGAGGGAAAAAAGGTGACCCCCCCCCCCAACACCCTGTTCTCTCTAGATACTGCCTTCATGTAAAGAGGCAGAATTACTAAATCACAGAATATTGAAGTTCTCATTCTGTTTTATTTCAGACCTTCATCAACACACGGCTCAAAATGACAAAACATTGAGTCAAATTAGTTCTGTCGCTTTACAAAAGGAATATTCAACTTCTGTAAAAATGAATAAATAAAATATAAAAAAATAAAATGTGTGCTTCCTGTTTAACAGAGTTAGCTATACAAAACACACATCTTCTGTTAAATGAAGTGCTTCCAATCTCTTACTGCAACGTAAATTATTTTACACACTACTAATATACAGCGTCATGTGACACACCGGGAAACTGCTTTGGTCTTTTGCACTTATTTTTGTTGGCAAATGAGAATTATTGGCGTGCTTCATCATGGTTTCACCGCGGGGTTTACAGATGACGTTCACGTCGCGTCATTACGTCACTTCATGAGGTTCCCATGGCAATAGGGGGAAAATAATGGCGCTTTACTTGTGTGAAGTAAACGCAACATTTTTCAACTTTCTGCTAAGATATATGAGACTTTTTTGCAACAAAAATACAGGGATTATGAAATCATGCTAGCCCCGCATATTTTTCTTGCTGAAATCGGCAATTCATGCGGTGAAAGTGCGGCATATTTGAAAAAATGCGACCCCCGCATAAATATGCGGACTTTGGCTGATTATGCATGAAATCAAGCGATCGCATAATCGCGTTTTTCTGGAGGGACTGATAAATTCTGTATTACCGTATTTTCTGGACTATAAGCCGCAACTTTTTTCCCACGCTTTGAACCTTGCGGCTTAAACAAAGACGCGGCTAATCTATGGAATTTTCCCGCTTTCAAATTTTTTCCATTCAAAAAAACATTGTGATGCGCTCAGTTTTTTGGCGGCACGTTTACGGTTTAGATTAAATCGAGCGCGCTCAAACTTCCCATCATTCTGATTACGGTAGTCATTTTGTCGCCCTCATCATGACAAAGACACGGAGAAATGCATATGATGCATATCGCGTCTTTTGCGTGCGCATATTCATTATTTCCTAAGTAGGCGCGCGGAAAAGACGCGATATGCGAACGGCGCCTTAGTTGTCTTTTTGCGCCGAGTCAATTCCTCACGCTGCTGTTTCCAACGTCTTATCATTGACTCATTAAGCTCTATTTCCTTTTCCAACAGCCAGATCAACTCGAGAGCAGCATCATATGCATTTCTCCGTGTCTTCGTCATGATGAGGGCGACAAAATGACTACCGTAATCAGAATGATGGGAAGTTTGAGCGCGCTCGATTCAATCTAAACAGTAAACATGCCGCCAAAAAACTGAGCACATCACAGAACGTGAACGAACATTCGAGATGTTTCAACTGTGCAGATCCGACTGAAAGCCAAAACAATCGCCACCGCCATGAAGTTTGAGGATTTTAGAGGTTCATTTGTTTCAATGTACCTGGAGACACCTGCGGCTTATAGACGTGTGCGGCTTATTCATGTTCAAAATCATATTTTTTTTTAAATTCAGTGGGTGCGGCTTTTATTCGGCTTTTATAAAAAAAAAAAAAAAAAAAAAAAAAAATATTCAGGTGCGCTCAATAGTCCGGAAATTACGGTAATATACATGCTTAAACGTTTTGACCTCTTTCTCAATGTAAACAGGTGTGTCAGGGGCCGGCCGGCTCTTCACTCATGATGTTATCAAAGCAATGGGAAGCTTGAATGAGCGTCCGATCATCTTCGCCCTGAGCAACCCCACCGCTAAAGCAGAGTGCACAGCTGAAGATGCGTACAACCTCACACAGGTAAAATATCCTGACTGCATTAAGCCTGACAAATCTTTTTTTAGTGGAACAGTTTATTGAACCTTAAGACAAAAAATATATATATATATATGATTTAGTGAGAATATGGGTCTCATACTCATGGAGGAAAAAACTATTTTATTCAAACTGAGCAAAAATATGTGATTCGGTGGAGATGGTGATATTTAAAAAAGTAAGATGAAATTCTGCTTGGAATGTAAATCAGGGACATTTATAACAATATTTACATAAAATCATGGTTGCACATTAATTTACATTCAGTGTGCTTGCCAAGAAAGTACTTAATAATAATATAAGGTAACTCCATGGTTTAGGACTAGTACCTAGTAATTATTGTAATTACTACAATGTGAAACGGGACTGTAAAATAAACTGCTCCCAAAATCATGTTGTCACTCTGTATCTCTCAATAATATATTTAAAAACTTAGTTTTATGATAAAAGCTCTGTGGTTTTAAAACATGTAATGTAATGAATAAAATGATGCTTGAGAGATCAAAAAGCCTGATGGATCATTTGCATTATAAAATGACTTTTCTAAAAAATAATGTAAAGTAAACTTAAGTTGTTTCTGTCTAGTAAGTGTTCTTCTTAGTATAAAAGTTATTCTTGCATTTACATTGAAAAATCGGTAAAGAAACGCAGCAATGAACCACAACCTGATGATGGGCTTTTTTGCAATTTATCCTAAAAGGCTTTTACTTGCTAAAAAACTATCAATTAGATGACAGAAGGCATAGCTTTTATTTTATTTATTTATTTTATTTTTCATCATTTAGCAGACGCTTTTATCCAAAGCGACTTACAAGGGGAGTAATTAGGGGTTAGGTGTCTTGCTCAAGGGCACTTTAGTCATGGTATTGAAGGTGGAGAGAGTGCTGTTTCTTCACAATCCCCACTTTCAATTCCTGCCGGCGTGGGAATCGAACCAACAACCTTCAGGTTACAAGCCCGACTCCCTCACCACTAGGCCACGACTACCCCATAGCTTGTGTACAAAAGCCTTAAAGCCTATAAAGATAACTGTAACTATAGATACTGTATATTAGCGTCCACACCAGCGGACGATATCGGTCTGTTTTATTCTAAGCGCCGCTGCTTTAAATGCTCGAGCTCTTTAAACTTAGAAGGATTCTGATTGACTCATCAGCTGGAAAAAATCGTTCTGAAAGTGATTCCAACGGTATCATTTTTAAATGCTGTTATAGTTGTAGTGTGGACTTCAGAACGAATTGTAAAACTTTTTGTCCAGCCAAAAAAAAAAAAAAAAAAAAAGTCTCTGTTTGGATTTTAATTGGCAAATACGTAAGAGTCTATGAATGGAGTTCGTTAAACCTTAACCCTTATGTGCTGTTCGGGACGTTTTCATCCACTATGGGGAAGTTTTGAGTCTTAATTTGGCCATAACTTTTGCCGTGTTTCAGCAAATGGAATGATTTTTGGTGACAAATCTTATTTTGACACATATTTTGGGAAAATGCTTTGAAAATGTTCAAAAACTCAACAGTACTCTGTGGGCAAATTCACCACCCTTTCGTTATGTTCGTGCTTTAAAAATGTATCAGATAAATATTTTTTTCACATTTTTTTGCTTAAATCTATTAATCAACGTCAGTCCTGATCAAAACTACTAAATTTAAAAAAAAATAAAAATCAGGATTTTAACTCTTTAATTGCCAAATTCATAAATGTCAAAATGTCACTGATTTGGGGAAAAAACGTGTCAAAGATTAGAAACAACATTGGCTTTGATGCGTTGTTAGTTTTTGTGCAGCATCAGATTTTAACGTTTTAAAGAGTTAAAATCCTGATTTTTTTATTTTTTTATTTAGTAGTTTTGATCAGGACTGAGGTTGATTAATAGATTTAAGCAAAAAAAATTTGAAAAAAATATTTATCTGATACATTTTTAAAGCAGTTAAAATCATAACGAAAGGGTCGTGAATTTGAACAATGCACAAGGGTTAATAGATGGAGTTTGTAGCGTTTCGTTTCCTATACAGCCACGTCGGAGGATTTATCACGGCCATATTCCAGGATGACAAGGCCAATATTCATCATATTCAATCATTTTCACATATCACGCACCTTAAATTCGTTGAAAGTCTCTGGGATGTGCTGGAGGAGACACAGAATGCTCACCTCTTGCATTGTCAATGCAAGATCTTGACCAAAAATTGATGGAAATAACATCACAACATTATTTTCCATCAAGAGGTGCATCAATTTTTGGCCAGGATCTTGTCCATCAGATAACATGCCAGAAACATCATAATCACTGTAATAATGCTTATTATTTTTTGGGTGGGCAGCGTATGATACAGTTGGCTTTATAGGGTTATAACTCAAAAATAAACTTGAAGAGTTAATTTGCAAAAACAGATAACTCCATTTTTATTAATTCTCACAAATCAGTTTTTTTTTAAATTGTGCATTCTAAGTAATATCAATCAAACTGCAGTTGTTTTGATTTTTTTTTTAATAATAATAACTCCAAAAAATACAGGCAACTTACAAAATTAAAGTTCTTTTTTTGTTTGTTTGTTTTTTTTAAAAGTTAGTTTTTTAGCAAAAGCAGACAACTCCCCATTTCATGTTTGACTTAAAAAGAAAGTAATTGCATTTAAAACACACGCGAACGCGCACACACACACTCACATACACAAACGCAAAAGAACAAACAAGCAAAGTTTCAGCATGTAAGACATGTATGTCGAATTTATAAATCCTCGATGACTTTTTAGTCAGCTTTCACGAAACTCCCCTCAGTCTTTTTGAAGTGAGCAGCAGCCTTGTCACCTGACCTGAATACTGCGTGCTGATTCGCTAAAACGGACTTATTGGTTTCTATACACAGACAACAAGGGCGCTTTTCAGTTCTGCTGTAAAACGTGAACTTGCGATGCCTTTACAGTGGACAATACCGGCTTTTCTGACAAAACGGGTTCAGAACGTGCTATATGTGGAGATTAAAGCACAGCCGGTTTTTGCGAATGAATTCTTCATTACAGATTCAAACCAGTAAATTTCGCTCTAGAATATGAAAGGACGAGCCACATTTGAAGCCATGTATGCAAATTATAAACACTTAGTTTTTGTAAATTCGCTGTGATCCGTGTTCCCCGGGTGGATTTTGCAACAATCACTACAGTATTAGTCATACAGTCATAAAGGCGAGGTGCTCACAGATAAAATACATTTACACCTCTAGTCATACACAGATCGCATGTGTACATTGTCATATGGAAATATTTCTGTTACAGGGTCGGTGTTTGTTCGCCAGCGGCAGTCCATTTGCTCCGGTGTCACTAGAAGATGGCAGAATACTGACCCCTGGACAGGGCAACAATGCTTATATATTTCCAGGTATTAACACACTATTTATAGTCTTATATATTAATGGACGGTTTGGTGATTAGCTCTAAACACATCTACAATTATCCAAATAAACAAATGTGTTGAGCCGTAGGTTGTAATTGTGATTTCAGGTGTAGCTCTGGCTGTTATTCTCAGTGGAGTTCGACACATCAGCGATACAGTCTTTCTTGAGGCCGCAAAGGTAAATACGCAAAGACCAAAGCATCCACCTTCATTTGAGGGTGCGTTCACACTTGTCATGTTTGGTTCGATTAAAACGAACCCTGGTGCGATCGCTCAGTTAGTGCGGTTCATATGTGAACGCTGCCATCCGAACCCTGGTGCGGACCGAGACCGCTAAAAAGACGGGTCTCGGTCCGCTTCCAAACGAACTCTGGTGCGGTTCCATTGATATATGAACTCAACACGGACCAAAGACGTGTAAACCAACCAAAAACAGGACGTGATGTCACTAGATGCCACGCTACAATCAGGTGATTTGACGACGCAGAAAGATCGGTGTATCCAAAATGAGTCGAGGGCAAACGTGGAGCAACGAGGAGGTGAAGTTTCTGTTTCTTCACACAACGGAGGAAATCCTGCTGCTGTTTTGAATGTTTTGAACATTTTATGAGCTCTTCGTGATTCTCAGCTGGTGAAAATAAAGCATAAAATGATGGCGTTTAATCCAGAACACAGCGTTGTTTTGAATGTTCGGTAAGCGAGATCCGTCGCCAAATATACGTCATAAAAGCCGACCAATCAGGTCGTGACCGTATCCCAACGCCTTTGGTTCGGTAACTTTAGGTTCGCTGTTAAAAATGCCAGTGTCAACGCTAAGCGGACCAGGACTATATGATTTGTTTTTGTTTTTTGGTCCGTACCAAACCAACCAAACTACAAGTGTGAATGCACCCTTAATGATGACAATATTTGTAATTCGAATGTGTTATGCTGCTTGATATTGCGAAGTGTTATTTGTTTTCATATTATGGTCATTTATTATCGTAATCAATCGTTATTTTTGTGAAATATTTTGTACATTATAGTCCTACACCTGCTTTAATTTAAAATCCCCAGCTCTTTCACCCCTGCTTGATTACTGAACACACACAGTATGTGTTGAAACTGTTGTTTAGCTTAATCCGTGTTAAATTATGGCAATTAATCAGTCATTGATTTATCACAAACACCCCTATTACTGTTCATAAATTAATAGCCCTGCATTGCCTGATTGTAAAAAGCAGCTTATTAGGGGTTCAAGCGTGGATCGGTTTCAAGGATCAGCTTTCTCCTTTAAAAGTGAGCGGGCAGACCAAACCTTAAATTGTAGGCTCGCCCCGATCGGCGCTCGTACAGCGGTCAAAAGTACGAAACCATTAGGCATAGGCTCAAGTGTCTTGTATCGTTGGAATCCTTGGCTCAAGACAGACAAAATGCATGCCTCGGTTTCCATCGTTGCTCTTGGCGACGTGTTCTGATATTTTGGATTTTTTTTAAAAACCTACTTTTGAGAACTAGTCCTCGGCTTTTGGCCTGATTGGAACCAAACCAGTGCAGCAGGATTCTCTGGAGTCTGATTGTAAATAATTATCAAAAACAATGTGAAATTTTGATTCACGGTCTCTAAGGGTCGCCAAAACGTTTGAAGTGGGCGGAGCCACTTTTACTAAAATGGCTATAACTCGTGAATGCAATGAGATATTTTCACCAAACTTGGCACACATATGTAGAAGCTCATTCTGTGGTTGCATGAAAAAGGATGTGGCGACTGATCACTTGGTGGCGCTATAACATGGAAAAAAAACTTTTAAATGGCTATAAATATGCAACCTGAAGTCTGATTGACTTGATAATTGGCATGCGGTATCTTTGTCCAAGGTGCCAAGACCGCCTTTGAGGACATTTGCGTATCTCCAAAATCGTGGACGGTTGCGGCCAATGAAGTTTAAGCAGCTTTCAGCTGATCGAAATGAAACTCACTGGGCCTGTTCGACTCACGGCCCTTTTCCAAAGAAATTGGCCACCTACGCTTTTTCACATGCATAAATGATTGTGTATCAACCAATTTTTTTTTCCGTAAGCGCCCACGACATTAATACCACATGGTAGAACTCCTCAATGTGAGCAACTTTTTTTCTTGGACCGTCGTTGTCCATCGAATCGTTCGCTAAATATTGTAGATTATTTCGAAAACTAACTTTTGCGAGTCGCAGATATTCAGCTCAACCTCGATAACTGTTTAAAAGCTTTATAAGCCATACATTTCCTATGGTAAATTGCCTGTATTGGCTGTAAGTGGTCTTTTCCAACTATGATCGAGATGGTTACAGGCTTGCTAATTAAAACATACCTTTTTACGCATACGATTAAAGGCCTTAAAGCGCTTGAACCCTGATAATTGCTGCTTGCAGCTATATTTTTTCTTGTTTTTGTTAATATTTTATATTGTGTGGTTTTAGACTCTGGCGGATCAGCTCACAGATGATGAGTTGAGTCAGGGCCGACTGTATCCACCGCTGTCCAACATCAGAGAGGTGTCTCTACAGATGGCTGTCAAGGTGTGCATGCTTATTTATATATCCATATATCCATGTCCCATAACAAAGGGGTCGTCGTGGCCTAATGGTGAGGGAGTCGGGCTTGTAACCTGAAGGTTGCTGGTTCGATTCCCACGCCGGAACGTGGGAATTGTGAATGAACATCAAATCTTTCCACCTTCGATACCATGACTAAGGTGTCCTTGAGCAAGACATCTAACCCCTAATTGCTCCCATTTGTATAAAAGCGTCTTCTAAATGACTAAATGTTAATGTTAAATGTAAATAACCCTTTACTAATGTAGTGATTTTGTGCACAGGTGGTGGAGTACGTGTACTCAAATGGAATGGCGTTCCGATACCCAGAGCCCATGGATAAGGACACGTACGTCAGATCAGTTGTGTGGAACACCAACTATGATTCATTCGTGCCCGACGTGTACAACTGGCCCGGGGTTTCTCACAGCCCCATTGTAGACTAGACGAACACATGAGAAAATACCAGACGGAGAGAAACAGAACAAAAACAAGGAAGTCTGAAGGGAGTTTTCAATCTTCTGTTTTAGTCACTCCTTTTTTCTTTTTTTTTCTTTTTTTTTACCAACTTCTAGTATTCATATTTCTGGCCCGTTGTTTAAATTGGAATTCGGTTTCTTCTTCTTCTTCAAAATAAATAAATGCAAAATAATATTTTGCATAGAGAAAATTAAGCCTGTTTTTAGGATCATTAAATGATTTTATTGCATTTTGACATTTTCATCACAATGAAGCACTTTTTACCCAAAATGCACTGTTAATAAAATATGCAAAAATGCTTTATTCACATTTTAAAGTATTTAATTTTGTTGTATTTTCTACCATTTTTATGACTCTAATACAGTAAAACAAACAAAAAAAAAATTCCCTTCAGTAATTACAAAAGAATTGCTGTAATGAGAAAAATAAAAATTACATTTATTATAGTGCCAAATTGTTATGAAAATAATGTCACAATGCAAAATGGTATAATTAGGCTTCATTTAATTTAAGCAAAATATATATTTTTTTATTTTTTTTTACTCTGGCCATTGCTCCTTTGTTGAGTTTTATAATGTGCCTTGTCACTCCTCACATTTGTTTTTTAAATGCTGCGTGCAATGAAACTTTCTGAAATGAAGTCACACTCCATTTGTTCGTTGTGTTTGTTTCTTGTTGTTCATTCAGTTCATAAAGATCCATTGATTTTCTAGTGGAGAAGGAAGTACAGGACATGAAGGACTGGCGGAGTTTCTAGTATATTGCACAATGTTACAGTCATTGCATTGTGCGATGCATTTGTTGACTTTTAGGGGATTTACCAGCAAATATTTACACACTTGTATGTGGATGCTTAGGATACAAATATGTTCTTTATAAAGTATATTATATAAACCCAACTCTTGGAACTTATTACATAGCTACTTCCTAAATAAATAAATATATGGAATTTTTGATTTGAGTTCAAATTATGTGAGAATGTCGAATGATATTGATTGATATTGATATTGATATTGATATTAAGGGTAGTCGTGGCCTAGTGGTGAGGGAGTCGGGCTTGTAACCTGAAGGTTGTTGGTTCGATTCCCACGTTGGCAGGAATTGAAGGTGGGGATTGTGAATGAACAGCACTCTCTCCACCTTCAATACCATGACTAAAGTGCCCTTGAGCAAGACACCTAACCCCTAATCGCTCCCCTTGTAAGTCGCTTTGGATAAAAGCGTCTGCTAAATGATGAAAATTGAAAGATGTATCACAGCTATAGGTTTAATGCAACGGCAGTAAATTACACATTTTATTTTGAAATATTTGACTGCACCAATTGACCAATCAGAAAAAGTACCACTGTGGTATTACCTCAAAAGTGCCTGCTTATACATATTCATATAGTCACCGCTCATCGTATGTTAAAGGCTCGCTCACACCAAGAACGAGAGCTATAATGAGAACTATATTAGCATCCATGCTAGTATGTTTAGGGCCCGTTCACACCAAGAACGAGAACTATATTTGCGTTCACACCAACGGACGATAACGGTCCGTTTATTCTAATCTCACGCCTTTTACACCGTGTTTTCGTAGATGTCCTCGTACTATGTTTCGAGCGCTAGTGTAACGTTCATCAAATTTACCAGTCAATATAGTGGAATAAAAACACCTAGTCTTTTTCACTGCAACTTCAAAGGAAGCAAGACATTGTTGTTGAAACTGGCGTTGGATACCTGAGGTAATTTTATTACACTGGCTTTTTCCACTGGCATTATCATCTAATATTTTGACGTTATTAACTTTTCCGCAATGTCGTCGGCCATTTTAAATGCGCGCGCTCTTTAAATAGAACGGATTCTGATTGGCTGTCGGTGTTTTATCGTTCAACGGCTGAAAAAAAAAATGTTCTGAAAGCGTGCCCAACAATATTGTTTTTCTATATCATTATCATTATATCTGTGGTATTCTTTATAGTTAGAGCGATTTTTATAACTATAGCTTTGTTTATCTCTATAGTTCTCGTTCTTGGAGTGAATGGGCCTTAAGCGCGCGCGCTGCTTTCGTTTGCCGCTTTAAATGCTTGAGCGCGAAATAGCAGGATGGATTCTGATTGGCTGTCAATGTGTTTATCGTTCATAAGATCGTTCTGAAAATGATTCCAACGATATAATTTCTCATTACAGATGTGCTGTGGACTCTGCTAATCTCTAAACGATTTTGTTAAGAACTTTATCATTATATTGTAATCGTTCTTGGTGTGAACGGCCTTAAGATATTTTATATGGCATTAGAAATGCAGAAGCCAAAGATCACCAGCAACAAATTCATAGATTATCATTATTTACATTTTCACAGAAATTAAACCACATAACTACTGAACACTCGTATCCAGGACCAAAACGTAGAGATGCTAGTGTCTGTCAGTTATTATGTCATAAATGTGTCCTTCCTCACACCTGGTGGATTGTGGGTAGAGGTTATTTTGCTATGTGAAGTGAACTGCTTTTACAAGTCCAGAATAAACATTTGTGGTCTGATCTGTGCTTCATTGCTGTTCTATTTGCTGCCCTCATTTTGAACGAATTAAGTATTATTTTTTACAGAATAAAATTAATATATATTATTAATAATAATAAGAGTTTCATTGCTCTGATTATACTATGACCCCACAAAAATTACTAGATTAGTGCGTGATGTTATACTGCCCTCTAGTGTAAATGTTTCATGTGAAAGTAGTATGTAGTATGCATACTGTGAACTGTAAATACCAACCCCGAACATGCCACTTTAAAGTACTTAAATAAATATAAGTCACTATTTTCCTGAGTAATTATTTGGAAGCCTTTGTTTGGCGGTTAAGACAATTCTACCCAAAAAAAGGGGGATATAATTTATTTTAGGAAGCCTGAGTAGAAGGCTAATCCATTATCCACTATCTCAACGAATATTTTAAACATCTCTTTTGTTTATTAATAGACTGCACTTTCAAAGCTGAAGACAATATTACACAAAAGTGGAATAAAAACGCAAAACATTTAGAAACAATGCTGAATCATGCAACAGTTTTTATTTTTATTTTTTTTTTAAAGTTTGTTGTTGCCCAGTGCATTGTTTTGCATATTTTTTTAAATAGTATGCAGTATACTCAATGTCCAAAAAATAGTAGGGGATGTAAAGTGTATACTATGGAAACCCATTATTTCGTAATAATGACATTATGTGAAATTATGACAAAGATTAATAATTATGACTGTACATACTAAGTAATAATTATGACTAAATCAAGTTTTGACATTTCGATTTTTCATCTCACAAGTGTGATTTAGTTTGCCATAATTTCGTCTTTTTTCATGCCATTGTTATGATTTTTCCCCTTATGTGGCGGGAAATTGGTTGTGTCTAGAAGGGATACACTGAGGCAAAATCTCAGGATAAATAACAGTAAATTAAATGTGATACTTATAAAATTGTGTTTTATTAACATCTACACCCTTACAATACTGCAAAAACAGTTATTATATTAAATAAATAAATATTAAATGATGTGCGCATGCCCAGTGGCCGTAGCTGTATCCCTTCTAGTCTTTGAAATGCTTCCATAGTGTGCAGTACGCAAATGACTTCATAACCCGGATGTTGATTGAGCACATGTTCAGTTGTGGCTCAGCTGGCTGTAGGAGGACTTTGGAGGTTGATTCTAACAGCGTTAACGTTATTTCTCCGTCAGATGTGCACATAACAGCAGAATGTCCATGGACATTACGTTTCTCGGTACCGGGTCCGCGTATCCGTCTCCCAATCGCGGCGCGTCTGCGCTTGTGTTGCGGACTGAAGGGGAAGGTTGGCTGTTTGACTGTGGAGAGGGAACACAGACTCAGTTAATGAGGAGTCCGCTCAAAGCAAGTCAGTCACTCATACTTGTTCATGTCTGCGTGTTTTCCCTGCTTTTTTTAGTCAAGTTTTGAATCAGGTGTTTCGTGTTTATATATATTCGTCCTTATCCTGCATGAAAAAATATGCATTTCAATATTAACAAAGAAATAAGAAACTATTTTAAGCTCCCTCAGGGTAAAGACGGAGGGAGACCGCTACGGCCACTGCGCATGCGCACATAAATATTGCGTCGTTTAATATTTATTTAATTTAATAACTGCATTTGCAGTATTGTAAGGGTCGGGGTAGGGGTAGATGTTAATAAAACACAATTTCGTAAGTAGTACATTTAATTTACTGTTATTTATTCTGAGATTTTGCCTCGCTTGCGGCCAATTTGGTACTCGTTTCACATTCAAAGCGCGCGCCCGTCTCAACGCTTTCGTGTCTTCCTTATAGATTGCACAGACATATTCACACAAAATAATGTCAGATCGCCCTTCTTGTCGAGTATCATAGTGAACATAGTCGGTTACATAGTCGGTTATGTCTTAAGTGAATGTAAAGGTGAGATAAGATGCATGTGTAACAGTATATTGGATCTGTGCAGCTCTTAAAGTGACAGCAGCCTAATATTCCTGCTGCTGTCTGTTTTAATGTTAATCAAACGAAAGATATCGCTCACTGCTCATGACTAAATTACTTTAAGGGTTCATCTATACAGTGATATTTTACATTTGATTACTATTTCTGTACCTGAAAATATTGTTTCGATCTACATGAAAAACCTGACAAAACTATTTAATTCGTTTGTATATTTTTGTTCTGTTGTATTTAATTGTTCTGTTGCTCGTAATTGATCATTTTTTCTTATTTTATTACTGACTGTCTTTAACAATATTTAAAATTTATGAATAATGCTAGTAGTTTTTGGTGTCATGACCGTATTTATTAAGGTTTTATATGGATCAAAAACAACTAAAACTATTTTTTTTTTTTTTTTTTCATAAATATTTTGCAGGGCAAGTAAAAATTTGAACCACTGGACCGACCGGGCCAATATAAAAAAATCCTTAGTGTTGAGCCCTGGTTGATAATTATAATAGTAAATATAATACTAAATACTGCATTATGGTAATGAATATTTCGGTCAGAAAATGTTCAATTATCATGGAAAATATTGTTTATTGTAAAAGCTATATATTTTGAAAAGTGCTATACATAAAATATACTAAATCTGTATGCGTTATTGGAATATATAAACAATAATGTTTATAGTTTGGGGTCTTTAAGATTTTTTTTTTAACTGTTTTTGAAAGAAGTGTTTTATGCTCAGACGCAAAAAAAAAATACATTTTGAAATATTGCTATTTTATATTACCATAATCTATTTGCATATATTTTAATTAGTGATGGAAAAGCTGAATTTTCAGCATCTTCAGTGTCACATGATCCTTCAGAAATCATCCAAATATGCCGATTTGATGCTCAAGAAACATTATTATAAATGTTTGAAACCGTTAAGCTGCTTCATATATTTTTTGAATACAAAGTTCAAATGATTTACTTATTTCCCCAGGCAAAATCACCAAAGTGTTCATATCTCACCTCCATGGCGATCATCTCTTTGGTCTTCCTGGTTTACTGTGCACCATCAGTCTAAACTCAAACCCCCAGCCGGATCCGCCTCCTCCCTGCGTGGACATTTACGGCCCGCGGGGGTTAAGACACTTCGTCCGTGTGGCGTTAGAGCTGTCCAGCTCCCAGCTGCTCTTCCCATATGCTGTACATGAACTGGAGCCGTCAGATGACCAGTGTCCTGCTGAGGGGCGTCTCAGTCCTGCGCTGACCTCCAGCAGCGATACGCTTCACCCACAGGAGCGGCCCGGCAGAACCGTACGCCTGAACCCGGACACTGACTGCTACGACCTCTTCGATGACAAACAGTTTGTGGTTAAAGCGTTTAAGCTGTTCCACAGAGTCCCGTCATTCGGCTTCTCGGTGGAGGAAAGAGAACGTCCAGGACGGTTAAACACATACCTGTTGAAAAAACTAGGTAACTATAAAGTGTTAAAATCCTTTTTGTTTAGGGAGCATTTTTGTCATCTTTTCAATTATCAGCCTAGATTTCCAGAAGGCTGGAATGTGATATTTTACACATTATATTTATATTACAAAATACATGCTTTAAAAAGTCATTTGTAACGTATTTCGTTACATTACACAAGTTTAGTCACTTCATCTAAATACTTTAGAATACTTTGGAATACTAATAAGTGTGGAACAAACACAAAAAAGGTCATTGCAAGTTTTTATCACACAATTCTGACTTTTTCCCTCAGAATTGTCTAATATAAAGGTACAATTGTGAGTTATAAAGTCAGAATTATGAGATATAAACTCGCAATATTGAGAAAAGTCAGATTTATTACATTTAACTCGCATACTAAATTCACAATTGCAGGAAAAAAAGTCAGTCAATTCTGACTTTATAACTTGCAATTCTGAGAAAAAGAAGTCAGAATTGTGAAATGCAAACTCACAATTGTGAGGGAAAAAACAAATTGTGAGAAAAAGTTGCAGTGACGAGTGAATTATAAAACGACTCACAAAACATGAAAACAGTGGAAAACATGAAACTGAACTCCACTTTTTCAGACGGTCAGAGTCAGAGAATCACCAATCGCTGTTTAAATGACATTAAAACTCAAAGTAATCACTTTGGTAATCTAAAACACTTTTCAGATGGAACTGTAATCTGATTACCACCCATTTAAAATGAAATACAGTCACTCACATTTTGTATTTTAAATACGTAACTGAGTTACTTGTATTTCGTTACTCCCCAACCCTGTCTAAGTGCTCGGTACAATCAATCAAGCAGTTTAATAGAATATATACTGAAGTATACTTTATGTATCTGGAAAAAATTGGACATGCTTACATATACAACTTCATATAAAGAGCTGGCTGATAATATAGTTACATTTGCGATGAAAATATATATAGTGCAAAACACTTTACATGGGTATATTGTATGTATGCAAATTAAGGTGGATATAATATAACATTTTGAGACTATATAAACAATCATGCATCTGAGAATTGCTATATAGTACATTAGGCTATACAGTAAAAATATAATGTTAGTAATTAAAGGGATAGTTCACCAAAAGTGAAAAAGATCCCATGATTTACTCTGCCTCAAGCCATCCTGGGTGTATATGACTGTCTTCTTTAAGACGAACTCAATCAGAGATGCATTTAAAACTACTCTGGCTCTTTATAATGGTAGTGAATGGGGGTTGAGATTTTGAAGCCCAAAAAAAGTGCATCCATCCATCTTAAAAGTAATCCACACGGCTCCAGTGGGTTAATAAAAGCCTGAGAGAAGAGAAGCGGTGGGTTTAAAGTTTAAAATATGGATATTTTTCTTACAAAAACCCATCGCTTCTCTTCTCTCAGGCTTTTATTAACCCACTGGAGCCGTGTGGATTACTTTTAAGATGGATGGATGCACTTTTTTGGGCTTCAAAATCTCAACCCCCATTCACTACCATTATAAAGCTTGGAAGAGGCAGAATATTGTTAAATATATCTCTTGTGTTTGTTTGATAGAAGAAAGTCATGTACACCTAAGATGGCTTGAGGGTGTGTAAATCATGGGATCATTTTATTTTTGCCTGAACTATATTTTACTACATTTACTTTTGCTTTTTGTAGGTTTGAAACCGGGACCTCTGTACGGACGTCTGAAGAATGGAGAGTCTGTGACACTAGATAGCGGATGTGTATTGACCGCCAGCGAGGTGCTGGAGCCGGCGCCGAAGGGCCGGAAGGTGTGCGTTTTTGGGGACTGCAGCGCGGCACTGGGGGAGGGGTTTAAAAGGGCGTGTCAGGGGGCGGACGTGCTGGTGCACGAGGCCACGCTGGAGGACGGGCAGCATGAGAAGGCGGTGGAACATGGGCACAGCACTCCCAGCATGGCCGCTGCGGTGGCTCTCGCCTGCGGGGCGCACGCGCTGGTTCTGCACCACTTCAGTCAACGCTACAAACCCGCAACGCTGCGGCGAGACGGCGAAGATGACGTGACGGAGCTTAAGAGACAAGCTGAGCTCGTGCTGCAGGGGTCAAGGACAGAGGTCATTCTCGCGGAAGACTTTCTCACGCTGCCCATTGCGCTCAAAAAGAATTTGACGCGGTAGTTCCTGTATTATTTCTGATGATTATATTTTAATGCAAGGAAATGTTTCAATAAAGTCTGTCGTTTTAACCGCTGTAATTGATTCAGAGGTGAATTCTTCAATGCGTACGGGTACATGCGGGGTGAAATGCTTGTAGACTCTTTTGAAGGTGTTTAATCACTTTATTTTCAGGGCTGGACTAGTGGACTGAGGTTGGTAAGTCTTTACTTGATGCGACCTGATCTATGATAATGACATGAACCGTGTGTTCTGTGGGTACGCATGATCATATTAACCCTATAACGCCTCTAAACGCTGAAACTTTGCTGAAAAACGTGTTGTACACAGTTTACCTTCTGTCGTCTGATTGATCATTAGCAAGTAAAAGGGCTTTTAGTGTCATTGGAAAAACGTCCCCCTTCAGCTCGTGGTTCACGTGTCTTTTTGCTGTGAAATCTTTGATGTTTAAAGGCACAATATACGATTTTTATATTAAAACATCCAAAAACCACTTGCACAGTGTTCTATATTTCTTACATCATCCTAAATGTTTCCAAGGATTTGTAAATTCAGA